>CM046030.1:17632663-17929918 GCA_025215565.1 Flaveria ramosissima
TGAATAAACTTTTTAGGGCAAAAAGTAGATTAAGGAGAAAGTATTGTTGCGTGAATGTAAATGTTTCTTTTTATTATTTAATTTTGCATAGGTGCAAGTAAAGGTGCAGATGAGCCGAGCCGAGCCGAGCAGAGCCTAGCCAGTCCCGAGATCGCTAGGCCCAAACTCGCCTCGTTTGTAGCGTTATTTCTAAAGCTCGAGCTCAGCTCGTCAGAATGTTTTGATGCTTGAGCTAGGCTCAGGCCCTGCTCGTTTAATATTAAAATATATAAATTTTATTATTTATAAGTATTTTTATATTTATTTATAATCATACTTTTTATATATAATATGATATATATTATTTAATTTACTATCATAATTTACAATACAATAATATCATTTACATAAATATGTTTAATATGTAAACAATATAATATAAACAAAACACTCGTTCACGCTCGTGAGTAGGCTTGGGCTCGAGTTCAAGTTCTGAAGCTCGGACTCGAAGTCATTTAGTAATCGAGCTATAATATGAGCTCGAGTTAGGGTTCGAGCTCGTTTAAGCTTGATTCAATTTGAGTTTTTTTTTCAAGTAACTTACGATTCAGCTTGACTCGTTTATACCTCTAGGTACAATGACTCTTAGGTGCTTTTCTTGTTTGTTAGGAAGACTGCTAGGTGTTTTTCTTATTTGCATGTGTTCTTATTTATAACTCTTAATTATTTGGTTGTTTAATCGCATGGTGCAACAACCATGGAAATTATCTACAAATTTGATTAATTCCTCTCTATCACTAAGCTTTCTTTCTACAAATTTGATTAATTCCTCTCTATCATTTTGAATAATTTATGCAACAGAGATTAATCATCAAAAGTAGAATAAATGATATCATGAACAATGGAATTCCTCAGTTTCCAACACTCAATAAAGCAATATAATCATTAGGCACTATCAACATTTTTTTCTCCTTATTTGCAAATCATGTACTTTGCATATGTTATCTTTTTCCAGTCAAAATACAAGTAATGTGGATTTAAATCTTGAGAAAGAATCATTAAAGACCACATATTCAATTTTTTAAAGGCAAATATATGATAAGTGTTAATCCACTTCAACCTTTTCTTACAGTATTCTTTTAGCTTTGGGTTAAAGTTCTATAGCATGTGTTGAGTCAATGAACCCTCTTGCACTTGTAGATGAGGGTTAACAACTTATAATGAGTGAGTTCTATGTCAGTTACACATTGAAGTCAAACCTATCTTCAATCAAGATTTCATAACCAACTGTCCGGGTTATAAACGGTGTGGTTAATTCAGTTATTGAAAATGATGGTTCACTTAAATCTTTTATTTATTCATTTACATATTTCCCAAACCAAAAAATTTATTACATATTTTCTCCTTTCAAAACATGTATGTTACATATTTATTTATTTCATTAATTTTAACTTATTAAATAAATATCATTTTTTTGGTTTTACTAAGAGATTTTTACATGTTACTCTTTCTAAGATCATCAACTGCATATTTTCTCAAATTCGAGCCTTGTGTATAAATAAAAACAATAAAAATTACATTTCTAAATACAAAAGTTTAACCTTAATTTCTAAACAACAATTAGTGATAATCAAAGTTACATCATTATATGTAAAAATAATTGTAAAAGTATTAAACAATTACAATTCCAAAAAATCAATATGTAAAAATCCTTTTACAAAGTAAGGGTATAATAACCATATATAAGTTAATTTTAATAAAATATATACACATATATACATATATATATATATATATATATATATACATATATACATATATATATACATATATACATATATATATATACATATATACATATATACATATATACATATATATATATACATATATACATATATACATATATATATACATATATATATATATATATATATGTATATATATATATATATATATATATATATATATATATGTGTGTGTGTGTGTGTGTATATCTCTATATATATATATATATCTATATATATATATCTATATCTATATATCTATATATATATCTCTATATGTCTGTCTCTATATATCTATGTCTATATATGTCTATATATGTCTATATCTGAATATATATGTATCTATGCCTATATCTATATATCTATATATATATATATATATATCTATCTCTATATATATGTATATATATATATATATATATATATATATATATATATATATATATAAGAAGAGGAAATATGTAGCTGATTTATATGCATGAGAAAATATATAATTCATGGTCTTAGAAAAGAGTAAATATGTAATATCTCTTATTTATTGATTAACCGTTGGCTTTTTTAAACGGCTAATTGAATCATTAACAAACCACTAGCCCACTCGATCATCTCCGTTATTTGAGTACGCAACTTGACACCACCCTCAGGAAAAAACTCACTATAAGTGAGGAAACTCACTATAAAGATTTTGATGTAGGTGATTCAAGTTAAATTCATTAAATCAATCAAATTACATTTGTTTTAGTGTTGGTTTAATTAATCTATTTTTATACATATCTATTACCTCTACTAAAGTAAGGTATCTTAAGAATACATGGCAATCAATGAGAGCCTCTTCAATTGAGTTTTTCCGCCTAAAACTTATTAAATTATGATTTTATCTATTTTAAACGCTATAATTTTTTATTTAAACAAATGCATTAATTAATCATTTAAAAAACAATCAATAGTTATCGTAATTAACATTTCAAATAATTTTCATATTGAATTTTGATATTATTCAACTTTCAAATAGTTTTCATATTAAAATTTGATATCAAATAAAGGGTGCTGATTGTACGTTAACGTTTTAATGTTTATGTTGTTTTAATATATTCATATATGTTAAAGAAGTAATTGTTTCAACATTTAATACCTTATTGCAATAAAAAAACTACAATAAATTTTATTCAATTAAATTTAAACTAAAATTTAATATCACTATTTAAGTTAAAAACAATTTACTATTAAATTTATACGATTTATTATCATTCATTATAATCAATTTATGTCTTGAAACGATAAATTGTTTTAGAAACATAATTCAATGATCTATGAACAAAAGTTAATAAAAAGTTGATATTATAGTAATCTTCGTATTTAGACGTTATTTATAAGAATTGGTATAAATATGATCAAATCAACTTTATCTTCTAAAAAGATTAATTCATAAAGTGAGTTAGAGATTTAAAAATAAATTTACGCTTTTTGTATACTCATATTGTTTTATGAAATTACTTCACAAAAAACAACTAAAAGATTTTACTTTTGTGAAACACCATGACGTGAAAAAATATGACTATAGTAATCTTAGGAAAACCGAATGTTCATAAGCAAGATTAAATATATTCTATTGAGATTATATTATTAGATGAGCAATTACATTTTAGATTATTTAAATTATTTATTATATGTAATCTTAAAAATTATAATACTTAACTTTGTAATTAAAATAATTTATATTAATCTCGAGGTACCAAAGTACAACCCAACGTATGAAAAATAATATTTTTATAATATTTGAAAGCCATTTACATGAAAATAAATGCTTTTTCATTCATAAGACAGTGCTTGATGAAAATTGTTTCAAATTTTAGCATTTTTAATATTGAACACATATTATACTTAAATTTTAATACAATGATTACAAAACGTATTAACTTTGTAGGCTTCGGATATGCTTTTGACTTCACAACGTTTAGATCTATTTTTATATCGTTTCATCTCTCAAAAATCTAGAATTTGTTTGTTTTCTAATCTTAAATAAATTATAATAATTATATTGCTTCTTAAATTTATTACACTAACAATTGTAGTATATAGAGTCACTCTATAATTACATTTTACCATATGAAAAAACAAAATCAATCTGAATTCAAATCTGTAATGCTGCATTATATTTCTTTATCAGTCGTGTAATACACGGGTCCTAACTTAGTATATTATAACCGAACGATAAAAATCTAGTTATAACACAAATCATATCTTAAATATAATTTTTAAATTTGAAAATAGAAAACAAATAAAAGAGATGATCTTTGCTTAAAGTCAACAACCTCCTGAGGATGGAAGACCGAGAGGGGGGATAATTAGGTTGAGATGAAAAATCCAGGAAGACATCAAAACTTTATGAGGAATCATCTATACTTATTAATGCAGGACCAGTGAAGGGTGGTCACTTACAACACAACAACACAAAGAGGAGATTAACCAAACTTAATCAAACAGTAAACTAGATTAATCACAAGAATGATACTAAGAACACAAGTAATAAGTAAGAGACAGAACAAGAGAACACAAGAGATTGGGTTTCAAGGATGCAGTATATTGCTTTCTCAAGTTCTATTACAAGTGTTACAAAGCATAAAGAAAGATACAAGAACATGGAATACTTATACTACAACCTACAGCCGGCTATACTTTGAAAGCCAGCTGGATACAATTGACTAGACACAAACAAAATCAATTTTAGAGTCAAAAGGCATATCTGCCTTTTGACTTGTGACTATGACATGCCATAGCTCACATCCTAATATATTACAAAAAGGATAAAAGTACATAAAGTAGAAAGCATGGACTCAAGACCTCAATGTACAATTACCAAAAGCATGGACCTTTCACCAACTCATGTAAGTTGGTGACTTTACAGAGTTGCAGCGGAAAGGTGGTCCAGCTTTATGGTAAAGTACATCAGATAAAGGCATATCTCTAAAAGTCTTCGGAAGAAATCTGTCTTCACTATTTGGCTTCGGAAGACTTTTTCTTTGAAGCTTCGGAAGACTTCACTTTTAGCTTCGGAAGATATTGGTCTTGGCTTCGGAAGATTTTACACTTAGAATATTTCTAGTGCATGGTGTAAAACTTCCGAAGCATTTCTACTTCAGTTCTTTAGTGCATGCTTGCAGAGAGACTTTGGATGTTTTGGTTGCATCAGACTTATAAGAATCCTTACAATTAATAAAACAATAATTTTAGTGTCATGTGTTACTCTTTTAATCCTTTACTTTTTGAATTACCGCCTAAATATATATTTGTTATTAGTGTTAGTCTAGGTTCATTTGACTAAAATTCAACTTCTGATACAAAAAATATTTAGAGAAATTTGAAATTTTAACCCTAAATTAAAGCACATCTTTTTTGGAAAGTAAATCATATCCGATATTTCTTCTTTTTTCAAATAATTCATCAATAAATACTGTAGAAATCATTTATGAATTTCTTCATCTATGAAATCGATTCCTTGATTGTGTGTTTCCATTAAATACTCGGTTTATATTCTAATCTTGACAAAAGTAACGGGATTTTTTTATCGACTCATCTCCAATTTGAAGGAATTCATGGGTATCTTTTTTTGGAAATGAAATCATACCCGATTTTAAAATATTTCTCAAACATCATAGCTTTACTACCCACGCGATTTGTCTTTATAAAGTCTGATTATATCGCCTTCGACAGACTTCATCAACGTTCTCATTTTGTCTTCAGTTTAATCAAGTTTTCTTCAACAAAAGGTATTTGTTTTTTGTTATATTTGAGCTTTCATCCTCTGCGATTCTGATTTAACCTATCATTGTCTACAATTGTGTTTTTGAATTAATATTATTTTACTTTCATTTTTTTATTTGAATGTAGTCTACTTCAACAATCAATATGTGAAGGGGTATTACATGCTTCTACTTTTTAAACTTCTTTATTTCTTTTGATGTGTACCGCCATATTATTATTATGTTTGATTGGAATTCGTTTGGTATGTGCAAATTATTTTGATGTATCTGGAAGTAATATTGAAAATCGCACTTTTATTCCATGGTTGACTTTCACACCTTTAGACAAAAAGATTTATTTTAAATTTCAAAAAAGACAGTTCTCATTAGCAATGTATTTTGCAATGACAATAAACAACCGCCAAGGACAATCGTTATCCAAAGTTGGTTTGTTTTTAAACATGGATTATCGTCAGCTCTATGTTGCATTATCTCGAGTTAAAAGTAGACAGAGATTAAAACTATTAATATTAGATAATGATAGAAAAGTCACCAACAAAACATCAAATGTTGTATGCAAATAAAATTTTGGATGTTTGAGAATTTGAAATATTGTTTTTCATGTTCAATTTAATTTTTTTATTACTTAAAGTTCTTATTTATAAGTTTATTTCATTCCAAATTATACACTATTTAGAGATATAAATATTATATTAGAGAAAACCTACTAATATTAGATGTAGCTAATGTTAAAAATTATACATAAAAATAGATATACAAATTATTATCAACAACATTATAACTTACGAACCTTTTTAAACAACAACAATATTTTTGGATTTAGCTAATGTTAAAAATTATACATAAAAATCGATATACAAATTATTATCAACAACATTATAACTTACGAACCTTTTTAAACAACAACAATATTTTTGGATTGAACCCGTGTGTTACACGGGTCTTTAGCATAGTTTTCAACTAAAAATTTAGCATTCACCTAGGGATTAATCTTAATTTAGAAACTTCACTATAATTAAATACAAAAGATAATTATGTAATTAATTAAGTCCCAAGAATACTTAAGTGATTATGATTTTATAATTGTTTTATTTAACAATTTTCTTTATCTTTTTACTTATCAATAAATATATTCAATTATTTTTCGTTAATAATATCCGATATATTGTCATGAAAGATTAGTCCAAGTAGAATCACAAGATAAAAAGGTTTCGAGTTCAGATCCAGAGCAAAATGTAAAGAATGTAGTTTAGGTGTTGTGTTTCACTTAGCCAATCAAAAAACATAGGATCTTTTTTATTTACTTTTATAACCCTTTATAATAAGCTATGATAATTCGGTTATGTTTTGGTTGTGCGAATGGCCTAGGTCATCTTGTTGTTTTAGGTTTTGGCCATGTGTATGACCTTTTTTATGACCCTAGTAGTATCATCATCTTTGTGTCTTGTATGCATGTTTCTGTTGAGACTCGCTTATGTAAGACACTAAACTCATTTGTAATAATCTTGTTTTTATAACATACGAGTGCCACATCATTAGTTTTTTCATTCTTCTCATTGTACTAGTAACCATTTCTCATTTTCCCCACCCTTTTCACATTCCAAAGATGTATATTTCCCCTAAAAACATGGACCGGTGTTCTTGATCAGGAAATTCTTTCACCGGCCAAAGATGTATATTTCCTCCGTTACGGAAAAAAGGTCCTTAACCACTAAAAGACATTTACCAGTGTCATATAAAAATTCATCCCTTCAATGAAGTATCAAGCTAAAGGTTTTCAATGATAGTGATTTGTGTATAGTCACTACAAAATATGTCAGCTAAGTACAAGACAAGGGTTGTGTCAATCTTTTAATACTCAAACTAGGTACCTAACTAGCAAATATAGCCCATGCTACATCAAGTAGTTGTATATTTATGATGATTTAATGTGTATTAAAACATTATTCACTTAAACACAATTTTACTAGTCCATTAAATTTTCAATCTTAACTAATATCAACACATACGCACATGCTCACATATTTAAGTTATCTTGATTTTTTTTTCAACAGCTAATTGGATCACTGAAAGGTCACTAGCGAATCCGATTATCTCTATTACTCGAGTACACAACACGAGACCACTTTTAGAAGGAAACTCATTATATGTGAAAGAAAAACTCTTTTGCCCAATCTGAAATCATTTTTTTGTCATAGGTGAGAATTGAATCTAAAACCTAACTCTATTGATATCTTAGGGTACCTCACCTCAACCACTTAAGCTAATTATGAATGGTTATTAATGACCTCAATAATATTTTCTTACTTAAAAAATGATCCTGAAATAACATCTTGACTAATTACATCTCACTACATGTCTTCTGCTAGTATGATTATTTTTCTTCAAAAATAGTCAATACAAAAAAAGGGGAAAAAACTTGAGTATGTCATGGTTCGTGTTGTGTTAAAAATCATAGGTACCTCATGTCTAGGGATAACTTATATAGCCTCGTTGAGATACACTTATTATGATGATGATGAATAAATGAAGTGATCTTAACCTACTAATTGTCAAATAGTTTTTCATAAGAAACATAAGTGACTTTGGTTGTATATCTCAAGCAACCTTGTATTCATATATTAATATATCTTCAAAACATTAATAGCAAAGTATTGAGTAAGATACTAAAGCATTAAACCAAGATTTGAAGTTATTTGAATATAGGGCAAATAACATAAAAAAATAAACATGCTTTCAGTTTTTTACTAACTAAAATCCTTGTACAATTTTTTACGTGTAAAAACTAATATGCTTTCTGTTTTGTCTTATAAAAGTCCCTCAACAGTTTTTGTACATAAAAAACCAATCTACTTTCTGTTTTTTCACAAAAAAAAAAAAAAAAAAAAAAAAACCCTCAACATAAAAGTCACTCAACAATTATTTTCTGTCAAGGGGTTTTTATGTGAAATAACGGAAAATATGTTGTTTTATGTGCAAAAAATTGTTGGGGGACTTTTATTAGACAAAACAAAAAATATGTTGGTGTTTTACGTGTAAAAAATTGTACAGGACTTTTGTGATAAAAAACTAAAAGTTTGTTGGTTTTTATATTATTTACTCTAAAACATATGATAAATCACATGGCTATATAAAGAAATACATGGTCGTGTACTCCATATTTATTTTCACAAGAACTTTCAAGACATAGAACTATCTATTAAAGATCTTAAAGACGTGTGTCCCTAAGTTTCACACATCACACATGGTCGTGTGTTATGTTATTTTAAATTCTTGAACTTATCATTTCACCCAACTTTTTAGTTTACAACATGGACATGTACATTTATTGCTTTAAAAAACTCATTTTAACAATAAGATACACAACTATATATGTAAAACTTATACACATAGTTGTGTGTATTGCAATTCTATTGTTCATAACCATTTTTATATAAGATTTGGCTATGTCATCAAATACATGATCGTGTATTTGTATCCGTAAAACAAATCATATTTTTTCTAATATAAATTCATCAACTTTAGTGTCGTGCCATTTCGCTTAATGTTTTTACGTACCCCATATCATATCAAGAAAGGTGCATTACTCATAACAACCTTAGGCCCGTTTGGTTCACAGAATTCTCAGGAATTAAAATTGGAATTGGAAAATCTTTCATCCAAAATCATGTTTGGTTGGTGAATGGATGGAATTGGAATTAGAAAATTTTCCCTTAATCATTGGAATTCACATTCCTTCTAATTACCCATAGAATGTTTAACAATTCAATGGAATGTTCAAAATTAAAATTTCAATTTCACTCAAAATTGACCAACCAAACACATTATCAATTTTAACAAGATTCCAATTCCAATTCAAATTCCATTTTCAATTCCAATTTCTTTGCAAAACATCCTGCGAACCAAACGACCCCTTAAAATTTGTTAATGCGATAAAGTCTTCTTATTTTCATTATAATAACATTCATAGTCCATTCTCATCTCAATCCCAATAAACTAACTAAAAAACATTAATTTTTTAGATTTATATTTTATATTTTAAAACTCGTGACATATCTCATTTCTCATATCTATGATTTGTCTATATTCAATTAAACAATATTGTTTTTTTATTTTTTAATAAATTAATTTTTTTCACTTATATCCACTCACAAATGTATATTAAAAATAGATGCAAAGATTCTTTAAATATAGATAATAGGTTTGCTCTCTCCTAAAAATTATATGATAGGGATACTAGAAGGAAAGATAAGATGAAGTAAAAAAAAATGTTAATTAAAAAAAATACCATCATCATTTAAAATTTCGTTCATTTTGTGAAAGTCTCTCACATCAGCTTTCTATATCTATCATTATTTGAATTAAATAATATTATATTATTCTTTTTATTTTTTTCTTACTCTAATAATATTTTTAAAATAATAAATATGAGATATGGATAGTAAATCCCAAATATGGGGGACGATTATGGTGTCTTTTAAAAATATAGGAGATTGAGATGGAGCACCTGATATAAAAGTAAA
Source organism: Flaveria ramosissima (assembly GCA_025215565.1). Lineage (NCBI taxonomy): Eukaryota > Viridiplantae > Streptophyta > Magnoliopsida > Asterales > Asteraceae > Flaveria > Flaveria ramosissima. The sequence goes on from CM046030.1 coordinate 17,642,714, forward strand.
ATTACATGTATTTTTATGTTTCTTCTATAATTCAAAATAAAGGTTAAGATGGGGAGCTGATATGAATGCTATAAGAATAATGCAACATTTATGATACTAAAATTCTCGTATTAACTAATTCGCCAAGGTATTCATTTCAATATTGATGTAGCATCCATTTATGTTAATACAGTCTTATCAATTTCATTAATATTATTATATATTTCACCAAAAAGCATTAAGTTTGCTTTAAGTTACTTATCAATTCAAATCTAAAGCAAAGGCTCTATAAACTCATCTTAGCTTTCCAAGTGTCCAATCCTATTTAATTCGAGCAAAATCTTCAAATCTTTGCCAAACTCTTTGAATTTATGTACAACTAGATATCAAATAATAAAACTATTCATTCCCTTTGCAAAATTAACATTATATATAATATAATATAATAAGTATATTTTTAACATACCAATACTTTGTACCCCAAATGGTTAAGATGAGATGTCACGACTTCATTAAAATAAAAAAAGGTCTTGGGTATCAAGCAATTCATCAGTAATTCAATTAGCTGTTAAAAAAATAAAATTTTAACATATGAGAGTATCCACGTATGAGTCATCAAAGTTTTCACATTCAATTGATTCTCTAATATATTTATATAATCCTATCATGTTGGTGTAATGACAGAATTAACCAATATATATCAATATTGTAGACTTATATAATATGAAGTAGAAAGGTGAACGATAAGAAGAAGAAAAGGATGAATAAAGAAGAAGAAGAAGAAGAAATATCATCATATCATCGATGATACATACGTTACAATAATTAAAATATTAGCCCCTCATATATCGTACTATGACACTATTAGTTCAAACTATAGTTACAATCATAACATGACCCCTCTAAACTCATTATTCACAAATTGTAAAATTTCTCCATGAACTTCATGAACATATTTCTTTATGTCCTTAGACTAGTTAAAATTATTTTTTTTATTAGGTTATTAACGGGTCAAAATCACTTTTAGGTCACAACTAGCACTACTTCAGCACTCTTACCAGAATTAGCATTGTTTTTTTACTTTTATTTTAACTAGCAGTTTTCACATACACTTCCTCAGGGGAAAAACGTACGTTACATAAAAAAAATCCGTTGTTTGAAGGTCAATACTAAAAATTATGTAGAAACATAAATTAAAAAACACGTCAAAAAGCATTGAATAAGCTAGAAACTATAAATTAAAAAAAAGAAGACAATAAACGGAGCTGATTCAAATATAATTTTTATTTTTTAGTTCTCTCCATGGTTCTTATTTCTATGAAATAATAATTATAAAATGAAATAGTTTTTGCATTTTTTAAGAAAGTTAAATTCTTTGTAGTTTTATAAAAATATAAAGGAAATCAAAAGTTAAAAACGAGAAAAGGAAAAAAAATATATACAGAAAAGGATTTAGGGTTTTAAATGAGTCAAGCCGAGCTATCTCATTTATCTTAACGAGCCCGAAATGTGAGCGCGGGCTGCTCGGCTCATTTATATACAAGCGAGCCAAGTCGGATCGCAAGCCAACTTAGTTATTTAAAAATAATTATTTTGTTAATTTTTAAAAAAGTTCATGTATATAAAAAATATAATATTTATATTTGTTTATCTTAACTCGTCAAAATAATGATTCGACGAGATTGATATTTAGTGAACAATGATATTTTTTAGAGTAAACTTCGCTTTTGGTACGTGTGGTTTATTTTAAATAAAGTTTTTATCCAAATGTTTCAAAATCATTTTTTACCTCCTTGTGGTTTCTGATTTGTTTTAAATAACTTCAACCCACTAACACCGTTAATTGTTTCTGTTAAATGAAAAGTATTTTAGTCATTTCATATATAAGGGCTAGTTTAGTCATTTATATGGAAAGCTTTTTAACATGTATAATTGAGGGACCATTTTGTAAATTTTAAATCTTTTAATATTTTTTTAACTTCCCATTTCAAAAAGCTCTACCCACCACCAACACCGGTAGTCATTGCCACCGCCACTTCATTTCTATATCTCTATATCTCTATCTTTCTTTCCCTCCCTCCCTCCCTCTATATATATATATATATATATATATATGGAAAAGATCAAATGAAAACCATGTTTATAAATGAAAACCGTGAAAACCACCACTTCCCAATCACATAATTTATAATTGATTCGACCTTTTTATTGTTTAAAGTATATTTAAGTAAAATTTAATCTTATTTTCTGAATTCATTATATATTATTTAGTTTAAACTCCAAAGAATGACAATGATGACGAAACGAATTACGTATACGTAACTTGTATGAGTTATATGTACGTAACTTTTAATTGTACACTTGTTAACATGTACGTACATATACATAACCCCTACATATACGTAACCATTAGTTGTATACTTTTTAACAAGTACTTAAATATATGTAACCTTTGGTTTTCATGGTTTTCATTTATAACATGGTTTTCAATGGAACCCTCTCCTATATATATATATATATATATATATATATATATATATATATATATATATATATATATATATATATATATATATATATATATAAACACATGATCTTTTCGGAACCCTTAAAGATCGTAAGAACCGCGAGAACGAATATCAAACATTGATCTATATAAATATTATTTTACATATGTTTTATAGAAAAGGATAATAAAGTAAACTGAAAATTATTTTAATTTTGAAACTCCCTAACTTTTCTTCTCTTAATCAGGAAGATTGATTTCCTTTAATTTGTTATTTCAATTTCCAATTGTATTTTCATCTTCATGCCTCCCGTTGATTGCAACCCAGTTGAATCAAGTAAACCTTATCCCCATCATAAATCTAAAGACTACGGATTTGTTTGAAACCAATATATATGAAAATGATCAGAAGCAAAAAAGGATCATTTGAGGCGGTGGTTTATTCACCACAAGGTTAGTTATTAATCAATTTGAATTGATTTATTGAAATGATTACTCAAGTATTGTATTTTTTAATCTTTGTCGATATCACGATTCTGATTTCCCATTTTCTTTTCATTTCATGCTATTAGGTTTTTAGTTGAATTTTTTTGTTTCATTTGTATTATTATTAGTTAAAAAATTAGTTCACTTTTTATATTCAACGACGGACTCAAAACACTAACAACTATCTTTTGGCCATCGAATGTTTTGCTAAGTTATGTGGAAATTGGAAACTATGACTAACTTAAATATGCGTCGAACAAGTCGGATGGTCTTTTGCTTATGAGTACCAAGAAAAAATAATTGAGTTTTGGAAAACCTTAAATTGTCAGACTCGGATCAGTTGATTACATTTGACTCCAATAGAAACATAAATTTAGCGTCTATGTAAAAAAACAGCTCAAGACATGTATTTTCGTATACATACATGTACATAAAAATAGACAATTAACACATATGTAAAACATCAAGTTTCCACATTACATGTATGTAAATAGTCGATTTACACATATGTAAAAAATGATCCATAGTATGTAATTTGAAAAATAAGTTATTAGTGTTATATTTACATAATATTATTAGTTCTAATAAATCTTGGTAACTATAAATATTTACATACGTAAATAGTATACAAAATCATAAATTTGCACATGTATAAATAGTATTTAACACTTAATAATATAAAATCTACATATTTGTAAATATTATGAAATTTACAAATGTGTTTAAAAACATAAAAAAATAAAGAAAAGATGAGAGAGAAAAAAGAATAAACTAATTAATTAATTTATGTAAATTAATGTTTCTTTTGGTTCTGAAAATTAAAAATGGTTATATATATATATATATATATATATATATATATATATATATATATATATATATATATATATATATATATATATATATATATATATGTATATGTATATGTATATATATGTATATGTATATGTATATGTATATATATATATATATATATATATACATATATATATATATCGAAAGTGGTTATGATGATGGTGGTGCGGTGGTGGTGGCTTGTGGTTTGATAGAAGGTGATTATTTAGGGTTCAGGCCACCTTTTCTCAACCACATCACTACACCACCGCCACAAATAACCACCACCACCGACGGATTTTGTTTAACTATCCACCATCATTATTGACAATCACCATCACCTCTCAACCCGTATGTTTGAAAACCCCAAACCACTATCGGACCATTAACCACCACCGCTTAAGTAATTACCACCGATCCCTAACCTAATTGTTAACCTTATCGCCTCCCCTAATCGAACTAGAAACCCTAACGAACATCTAGTATTCCTAACCTTATCGCCAATGATGATGCTTGTGAGTTCAGAGATGACTGACAATGGTGTTGGTGGTTGTGCGGGTGGTGGATGGCCGGTGGTAGGGATTAACGTTGGTCGAGATTACGATGATGGTGGTGGTGGGGTAGTCGTGATGATGTAAGATATGAGAATGATGAGATGAAGCTGGTGGCGTCGGAGGTGCTCTGAAGTGGCAGTGGCGCTGGACGGTGGTGGTGTTGTAGGGTTGTCAGAGTTGCTTGTGGTGGCGGTGTTGTAGGGTGATGTCGGAGTTGCTTGTGGTGGCGATGGTACAGATGAGGGACAAAAGGGCAAGAATATGTTATTAAGTGATTTTAAATATTTTAGCAATTTATTTTACCCAATTTACAAAATTGGTCCTTCAACAATTTTAGATAAGTTACACAATTAGTCATTGTAAGTAAATTTACTAAAATGCCCTCCTATTTAAAAGTTAAAACTAACGGTGTTAATGGGTTGGAGTTAAATGAGATAAATTAAAAACCACAAGGAGTACAATCAAGATTTTGAAACGTTTGGAGGTAAAGCGTTATTTAAGAACTAAACCACAGTGAGCAAAAGTGAAGTTTACTCTATTTTTTATATCAAATTGACCATATATGTATGATATATTTCAGTAATATAATATAGATTTGGTTTATAACTTATGATATTATAATATAGACTTTAATTTAAGCTAACCAATAAAGAGCTCACATGTGAGCCAACGAGCCAGCTAACAAGCGGGTCAGGAGCCAAGCTAACCTTAACTCGAGCTCGACTCGTTAACAAACCAATCCAATTTCAAACGAGTCATGAGTTGTGAGCTTTTGAAGCAACTTTACTAGAATTTATTGAAAGCTTTCTTAAATCAAACTAAGAGAGTGAGTATAAAGTATACACAAATCAAATGAAACAATATACGTGACAAAAGGATGAAGGCTGCACATAATAACATAAAAAAATAATTCATCTTAACGTGCGGATTATATTTACTACCTTAGTTTAAAGTGTGTGTTTATCATTCTACTCTAATAAAAGAGAAATAGGGTGATACATGTAATCATCACATTCATTCTTATTAAATTTTCTCGCTTCTCTCTCATATTAAATAATTACATTAATTGCTAATAATATTATTTAATTTTTTTAGATTAAAAATAAATTTTAATAAATTAAAAATAGATCTTTTTATTATTGTTATTTCTAGAGAAACAAATTTTTATAACATAAATTGTTTTTCCAAAACATCAAACTTGTTTAAATATGAAATATTTTTCATATTGGTGGTTTTAAAAAGTATAACTTTTATAAACTAAAAGTAATTAAAATTGGGAGTTGTAGTAAGAAAATTTTAAAATAACAATTTTTAAACCGTTTATTTTAAACAAAATGTTTATTTTTTTAAAAAAAAGTAAGTTGATATCATTGTTTTAATTACTTGTAGTCCGTACTCATACGTTATTCAGTCATATATTATCTTAAAATATCTTCTTATAATTAATAAATTTGTATTTTATTTATTCGACCTGTGTAATACGCGTGTTTATTAAAGCTAGTAATATATACTAGCGGGAGAACATGCGCTTCATGGCAGGGACTTCAATGATTTTCAACATATTAAAATAAAAACATAGATAGAAAAAAAACTTCTCAATAAAAATCTACCTCACGCACTGCGTAGCCCTTTTATATTATTAAAAGCGCATCTCAACGAAAACTTTATATAAGAAAAAGCAAATCGTAACACACGTTTTGTGTAGCTTTTTATTTTGTTAAAATTAAATATAACCTTCTTGGAACACCACCTCCGATTCTATGATAGATTTTTTTACTTAGACCTTTATATTAATAGTTAAAATACAAATTAAACTTTTTTATTTGATTTCTTTTTTATTTAGTCCTTTATATTAAGGGTAGGGTTATACTAAAAATGATGTTTAATCTAAAAAGCCTAAGAAGAATTGTGTGTTTGACACGTGTCCTTCTATTGTTTTAAAAAGAATGCATTTTGGTCATTGTGTCAAATACGTCAGCTCATTGTGTCTAATACATTTATTGTGTCATATATTTTACATCATTTGTTATGTGTATTAGTTATTGTGTTTTACATTTTAGATCATTTTATGTTATTTTTGTTATTATTTTTAGAGATTATAAACTTGTTATCTATCATTGTTTTTTACAATTAGAAGACACAATGATATACTTTCACAATCTAGTTTTCAAAACTACTAGTGTTGAAGATAACAGTGTGTTATTTTTGTTATTGTTTTTAAATAAATTATATAATTTGTTATTATTCATTGCGTTTTACCATTACAAATACACAATGAACAAACACAATAGTATTCAAAATTAACACAATAACCAACCAAAAGACACAATGAACTGCACTAAAGACACAATGATAAGTTATGACCTTAAAAACATCAATTTTTATCTTTTTATTTGTACTTGTTTTAAAGATAAAAACGCTCGTTTTTATAGTGTAATTATTATAAAAAAAAATAATATCGTATATTAAAGTTATGAATGTTTTAAAAAATGGTGAAACTTGCAAAAAGTCAACAAAATTGGTTGTTTCTAAAATATCCCTCTAACAGACTTTTCTCTACAATTTAATCTCAACCATTGATTAACAAGGTGGATGGATGAGAATACTTCTTAGAATTTTTAGTTTTAAAATACTTTATATTTGAACCGTTCTCTTATATTAATAGGTAAAACACAAATTAAACTCTCTAGTTTGTTTTAAAATAATTTCACGCTAAGATTATAAAAGTTAAACTTTATTTATGTAACTTTGGTATATTTATAATAATTATTATTTATTTATTTGTTTATTTTTTGATGTTATTTTAGGTTTTTAAAATTAATTAAAATATTATCAATATAAGTTTAAAAATACCATATTTCACCTTTTAATTTATTTATTATTTGATTTTATATTATTTGTTTTAATTAATTAAATAATTTAACTATGTTAGTTTAGATTAGATTAAAATAATTTAGTTTTAAAGAAATCCGGGACAACACCATATCCAGAGTTGGTTCAATTTCAAGAGGTTTACAACCAATCCACTTTCAATTTGAGCTTCTTCCAAGCGCAATTCAAGCCATTTGCTCTTAAACACACTAGTAATTTAAATTAATATTCAAATTGAAATTTTCTTTTTAATAATCACTTTAAAGTTTTAAGATGAGATATTAAGTCGTATTTTGAAATATCAGTATCTTATTAAAAAGTGTTTTACAACTAGTCTCATTTCCTTCTCAATAATAAAAATATTTTAGACACTTATGAATGACACGTGTTTATTTTCATTAACTGTGTATTACAGAGATATTAACATAGTATTATCTATATTACTATATAAATCATTTGTTTGTCATTCATTGTAATTTTACAAAATTTTTAAATCACCTGACACAAGTTTTAAGGGTGTAACATACAATTTATCAATGTATGATAATAATATCTTTCAATTTTACCCTTATTAATTATATATCAACATTATAAATTTCCCTCATTTAAAATATGTAAATCTTTTATTTTTTTAATTAAAAAATTAAAAATAATATCAAATGATAAATAAGTGTTTTAAATCTTTTATTTTTTTAATTAAAAAATTAAAAATAATATCAAATGATAAATAAACTAAGAGGTGAAATATGGTATTCTAAAATATAAATTAACCAATCAATAATTATAATTATAATTATAAGAAAAATATATGAATTAAGTTTGAATTTTTTAACTTTAGGGTTGATTTTATTTATAAAAAAAAAGCAAAAGGGTTTAATTTGTATTTTACATATTAATATAAAGGTCTAAGTGAAAAAAATCAAATCAAGAGGTTTTAATTTATATTTTAATTATTAAAACAAGGGCTTAGATGAAAAAATCCTCCCCGAGATCTAGGGGTGGTGTTCTTCGATGATGTAAATTTGTTTTTGACAATAAAAGCTACGCAAATCGTGTATTACGTTTTGCACTCTCTTATGTAACGTTTTCATTGAAAAGTGTTTTTAACAAAATAAAAATGGCATGCAACATGCACGTTAGGATTTCGTTAAGAAGTGTATAAAATTTTTTTAACAAAATTAAAAGCTTAAATTTTTGTAAAATAATAATTTACTTTTCATAGAGGTAAAAATAAAATTACAACAAAAGTTTTAAAGTTTAACGGAACTTATAATTTTAGTTCACTAAATTTCTAAAATTTCTTTTATGTTTGCACTCGAAAATCATGCTAACCACTAACCACATCAAAATGAATATAAAAAATAATTAATTAAGTTAGCAAGCTACAATGTTTTCCTATTTTTACTATAATTTCTATAAGAGATAACAATTATGTACATTTTATAACGTCTCTTTAATCTAAGAAAATTAATCAAATTAATTAACTACATAGTTTTTTTTTTCTATTTTTATATTTATTCGATAGGGTAATAATATCAAACCTTAGTTTCCTCAAAACAATTATCTTCATTGTGATAAATTTTCTAGCTCAAGCGTGTCATCACCAAATGAATCTAATTATACTAAAATAAGGTGGTTTTTATTTAGCAAGACCTAATGATCCTCACAATATTTTATTAGCATAATAATATTCAACCAAAAAATCAAAGAAAAATTAGTGCTTTTAATTTTACGATGTATGCTTTCAACCAAAATCAATAAAATTAGAACTAGTGCTTTAAATTAAATTCTAATGAAATTAAAATTAGTGCTTTAAATTAAATTCTGTGAAATATTTAATGTTTCTAAAGTACAATCAATGCAAAGAAATATATTACTAGTATAAAAACAAATAAAGGATTAAACTTCTAAAATCATTTATAAACCAAACCCCCACTCATCTACCACCACAACAAAATTGCAATACATATCGTTCCATAACCTATATTATTTTTATATAGGTTAGAAAACTGAGTTTTTTTTCAAAAGAATGTAGGTGAACATTTATTTATCAAAATGGGTTATTTGAAAGTTATTTATCAAAATGGGTGTTTATGAAAAGGTTATTTTTTTTCTTATTCATAATCTTGATAGATAAGATTAAATTTTATTTGAAATATTTTTTTAAAAAAAATTAAGGAAAAAATTTCTTCTAAATTAGAAAAAAAAACATTTTGTTTGACGTAACTTGTTAAAAGTTCTTCTTAAATGTTATGTCTTTCCTTTATTAGTGCTTTCTTATACTTTTTTTGAATTTTTTAGATAGAAATGCTTTTAGTTTTCCTTATATAGTTTTAAATAGAAAACCGGTCAAATCGAATTCTATAATGTCTTAACCGAATCGAATAATCAAGTAAACCAATTTAGTTAGGTTTTAACCGAGTAAACCAATGTTTCACGGATTAAGTAAATTCCTTTATAATAATCAAACTAACCCATAACATTATTAAATATGTTTCGATTCAGTTTTGTTACATCAATTTTTTTTGAACGGCAAATGTACGACCCTGCTTCGGAGGATAGGTGTTATTTTAATCGAGTCCATCTATCCGTTTTCCAGACGGGACCGCACCCCCAACCCCCTCAGGAGGAAACTCATTGCTGAGAAAACTCCCTGGCTCAACTCTGAACATTTTTGTCCAGAGTGAGACTTGAACCCATGACCACTCATTTATTTACATGTCATGGATACCTCACCTTAACCAGTTGGGCTAAGGATCATTGGTTTTTGTTACATCAAATATAATGTCAAAGCGAATAAACCACATAACCTGAAATCAAGACGATGAAGACCCCTTTCTATTAAAATTGTTTTTTCTTACAAATTTTAAAAATGGTTTAAAGCAGATATAAAAAATATATATCTATAAAAAGATTTAAAGCTTAAACCTTTTCAAATTTTTTGAAGAAATTAAAAAACAATTATGAAAGATTTTAAGCATTTCTATTTAAAAGATATTTAAAGAAAAAACTTAAACAAAACGTTGATAAAGGAACTAAAAAGACGTTACCAAAAACCTTTTATGAAATAAAGCCATTGAACATTTTCTAGAAAGTTTTCTCGTTAACTTTTTTAAATAGCATTATTTTAAAAAAATTGATTTTATCTAGTACGAATATGATACGAAAATATTAGTTTTCAAAAAGTACCTATTTTAATAAATAATTTTTAATAATCCATTTTGGTAAATAAAATTTTCATCTACACTATTGTTGAAAAAAAAACTCTAAGAAAACATATGTATTATACAGGTTAAATAAAAATAAATGGTAGAATTTCTTGTTACAATAACTTGAAAAATAAAGCGATTGTATAATTTAATTGATGATAAATAAAATTTTGCATCTTAAAATTGGTACATATTTGAATAAACTATTATTTAATACCATTATTTAACGAGAGAAAAATAGAAGAAAAAGAAAATAGATGATGAGTCATCAGAGAGTAACAAATATCTCGTTATTTAATAGGAGCAAAAAGTGAGAAAATAAGATAAAAATACATCAGAGTGTGACACGTGTTCTTATAAAACCTTTAGTTATTATATACGAAAGACTATAGATAAAATTATGAGTGTAGTTTAGTTTAAAAAGTTTATAATGTCTACGGGTTTTAAGCCGGTCTAAATGGTAAACAATAATGCGACTTGTTTAAACACATGATAATTTGACACACTCTTTTACAAAAGTACAATATGTCACACAAATTTTACTTTTCTTCAAACATGTGTATCTTGTGATAATATGCCTGTGTGAATTTTGTGACGGATTTTTTAAAGTACAAAGCAAATTGTTTAAACATTTTATAGGTTAACACCAATGATCATTTTTTTATAAAAAAAATAATAAATTGTTATTCATTAAACGGGATTGATTGAATTATGTGTGAAATAAGTTTTACTTTTTATTTTAAGAGTATAATAACACAAGCAACTGTTTTGACTACTTTATAATACTTCGACTAGTCAAAGTCAACTTAAAGAATAATATTTATAAATATTTATAAGCGGCTCAAAATACGATGAAAAAATCGTTTAAAAAATTCTTTTTACACCGAAAGAAAACCAAATAAATCAACGGTGGGTCCCACGTTGATGACGTGTAGGCCTATTTACTCACAAGAAACCTCAAAATAAAGAATAATCAATTTAAAAAAATAAACAAGTAGACTACCAAATGTGGAGAAATTTGATTGGTCTGTTACTACGTCGTTTACGTGGTTCCCCATAGTAAAATGACATGTGTTGGTCGTAGAGGATCCCAGCTCAGTTGTACTATTTGATAAGTATAGTCCCTGAGGATAAGTTTGATTACTGAAATAGCCCTTTTAGATGGTTAAATTATGAATTTGACACCTAAAGCCATAATATTTGTTAGGTATTATCTTTGATGATAGATTTGATTAGCATTGTAAACAAGTATAATAGATATCTTAAGTTAACTTCATTTGATTTGGTTTCCGGCTAAGCCAAGCGTCAAACCGCCTTAATAATTTTTAGTTATTCTAGACGATGTGAGATATGAAAGTATTTTTAACAAAAAAAAAACAACGATTTTATTTTGTTTGTATTATGTTGTTTACGTAAAGCATAGTATATCTTCAGATTTAGTTAGGATGACGTATTAATGTTTCCAATTCCCCCACCGCCACAGTCAAAGTTAGAAAATTTTGTCGTTTATACTAAAACTTCAATACTTTAAAAGTAACTGTATTTTCTGATTTGTTTAGATTCGGTCATGATTAAACTACCCTCTTTTACGGTCTTTAATACCCCATAACCCTAATACCATCTAACTGAAACAATCCATGTTAACATAACATTACCTATCTTCTATCATTAAATTCTTCAGATAATAATCAATAGAAGCAACACGTGAGGAAATTTTATCATTTGCACCAGAACTTTAATACTCTAAATGTAACTGTATTCTCGATCAAATTAGATTTAGTTATGATTCGGTTACACTCTTTTTCAACCTTAAAATACATTATAAACCTAGTACATTTAATTCAAACAACTAGGGTTGTAAAGGGAAGGAGTAAAGAGAAACACAGTACGTGAGTTCAGATATGACATCCAGGCATCACAAGAGAGCACCGCCACACCCATCTAAGCAAGCACGACAATAAGCAATTTAGCAAGGCAACACCTTTTGCAGTATCCACAAACTATCCAGTAAAACTATACATCAAATTACAAAACCTTTACAATACGAGAGATAGTATCAAGACGGGAAGCAAATGCGTATTTTCAAAGTTTACAGATAATTAGACACATAACAGATACTATCAGTGTCAGACACAGACTGCAAATGAGAACGATGACTCCGGCCTCTCTAAACGTAAGAATGTTAAAGATGAAGGGTTGTTTATGGAAGTAATAATAATGAAGGTCAAAAGAAACGACCCTTTGATATGTGTGTCCCACCCTGTATGGGCGATGATTGCGTGTGTCGTCGCCTCATGTCTCTAGTATACATACGTGTCATCATCCACCTTCATTTCATCTCACAAAAATCATCCACCATTAACACACACAAACACCTTTTCTTCTTCCTACTGTGTGTTTCGCCATTGATGAACTCCGAAGATGCCGATATCGCTAACCACGTTGACTCATCGGACCTCTCGTCAACGAGCTCAACGGTGTCGTCGCTTTTCAACAGCAGCGACGTCGATTTGTCGAGCAATTTCTCCATCACCAGCAGCTCCTCCGGCGAGATTCTCGCCGCGGCGGTGGTGCCGCTGAGGCTATCGGCGGAGCACCACGGCGACGACGGTGGCGGAGCGAGGAGGCTGAAGAAGTGCGTCGGGAGGACGAGAGGTGTGGCGTGGGGGTTTAAGTCGGTGATCGGACGTCGGAAGGAGATGGAGGATGCGGTGGCGGTGGTTCCGAATTTCATGTCGAGAACGTGCGATCACGTCGGAGGATGCACCACTCCGGGCTCGAGAACGTCGCTTGAGATCTCGCCGATTCATTTCTTCGGTGTTTATGACGGTCATGGCGGATCGCAGGTACGCTAGCTCTCTTCGTTATCTGATCTACATTGAGTTTTCACTTTCGATTTCAATCTAATCGCATGAACAACATACATGAATCACACACACACGGTTAATTGATCGTAAATTCGTTATCGAATTGAGTTGATTTAGTTGATTATCTATTAAGCTATTGGATCTCGATCTCCTGTGTGAAAATCGTTCGTAGAATCGTAGTCGTTTTACTATTTCATTGATGATCGTACTTGACGCCATTAATTTTACTGATAATTTCTCTGGATTTAACGTCATTTTTGAAGATTTTGTTCAACAGAAACAAAGTCTGTTTGAATTTGCAAATGATGATAATGTAATTAACAATTTTATGTTTGTGAATTTTAGATTTTAGCAGTACTTCGTTACAAATTTGCAGCTACGTTTATTTTGATTTTTGATGAATAGAATTGTTTGATAATTACTAGTAATTAATGTGTTAGATATTTCGCTTTTGTTTGTATCAGTGTATCTGTATTTTATTTTATTTTATTCATTTACAATATTATATTGTTACTAGTATTATATCATATTACATAAGATTATGCTCCTTGTTGATCGCATGAGAAAATTTTGTCCAACTCATGAAAATAAATATTTTTTGTATTTGTTTATAAAAACAAATTTTAAATGAAGGCGATCATTAATTTATAATATATAATAAAAGAAGGTTTCTCAATATACGTGTCAGCATTCTAGCATATCAAGTGACACGTGTTATCATTCTAACATATCAAAAATTCATTTTCTCGCCCCTCTCTCATGCATAACAAATACGAAAATTTAAAAACCATTAATTTGAATTTCATTTTTAACTAAAATATGTTAAAACAAATATATTTATATTTGTGTTTCTTGTCTCTCTCAAATTAAATGATAATTATTGTAAATAAGTAAACTAAAATAAAACATTTAAAATATAAATGTAGTTATTTTAATAATTTATTAATACATATTAAATATAGAGTAATAATTTCTAATTCATAATGTGTTATAACTTTTAAATATTCATTAAATTTTTGTTTCACCACTAGATAATAACATCTAAAAAATACAATATTCATAAAACTAATGATTTTAATATGTTTTATTTATTACACTCATGTAATACATGAGCTCTAACCTAGTGATGTTTATATAAAAAGGTTTGAACATGGTTTTACGGTTTAAAAAGGCTTTTCAGACGTCTTACCACTATATCATGTTGTAATGCTCAAATATTCACGTGTATAATTCATGAAAATACTTAGGTTTGTTGTATGATGTTGTACTTTAGGCTGGTGGTGTTGTACATATATCTAGTTTGCCAGCTACAGTTTTTATATATTATAGATGTGAATAAATTATGTTGATCATGACATGGGAAGACACGTAGCATGTTGGAAATGGTCAATATCAATATCATTTATCATTCTCCTTTTGTTTCTAGCACACGTGTTTGGTGTTTCCCTTCCTAGTGACTTTAATAATAAAGATGCTTAAAGTTCTCGATAAAATATATAAAAGTAAAGATATAATATATCTATATCCTTATACCTTCCTGCTTGGATGATTAACAAGCCGCTTATAATAATTTATTATTAAGATCGGGCTGCTAATTAAGAGTTTTAGTCAAATTAAGAGTTTACACGACTTGGAGCTAAACTCAAACGTTAAACTTATCCGATAGTAATCAAGTTTGAGTCTAAACATTTTGTACCTAATTTGATTATACTAATGTTTTATACGAGATATTAAGGTGTTGATGACCTCTTATGTAGTGCCACTTGTTTTTTATACCTATCAAATTGATGTGTGTTTAATCTCTCAAAATGGGTTATAGTTTGATTTCAGGAGTGAGTTTTGCAGGGTTTTATTTGACTTTAAAAATAATTAAAATTCATTATTATGTTATAATATAATATATATTAATTACATAACAAACATAGTTGTATATAAGATTACTCGGCTATTAACACGTGTATTTCACAAGTTGAAAAAAAATACTAAGTATTTATTAATGAAGACTTAGAAATTATAAAACATTATTCTGATATATGATATGATTGAAATTACGTATGACTAAGTACCTTGATTAATTGATAAAATATTTTCATTATTTTAAACCTTTCGTTTTAATAAATTATTGCTTTGAAAAATTTAATTTTGTATCAATATCCCGTTGTTTAAACTCTAGGTTTTAATTAACATTTTAAAAAATTGTAAACAATGGTTTATATAAAACTTTTGTTTTTTGAAAAGATCGATTTTAAATTATTTTATAATTTAAAAAAGTTATGTTGTTTTAAAAACTAATCATAGTTTTAATAAATTTTGTTTTTGAAAAAATGTATTTTTTTAAACAAAATACATAGTTTTTATTTAAGGAAAAATATTTTTTTAAAATTATTGTTATCAGAAGACTTAGATTTATAATATAAGAGAGGAAAAGATAAAATTTTAGAAATTAGTTTTTTTAACAACAGATTAGTTGTTAGTATCACTAATTAGTAATATTTACTCATGTTAATGTTTGAACCTTGAACCTGCAAAATAGGCAAAGTCTCTCATCTCTCCACTAACCAATAGGCCAAGAGATCATTGGCTAGAAATTAGTTATTTGACTTTTAAAGGGAATAAATAGTTTAGAAGAGAAAGTGAATGTGAGAAAGAATATAGTGATGACATGTATCATCACATGTAACCAATTATTAGTATTAAACTAGCTTTAGTAAACCTGTATATTACACGAATTGAATAAATTAATATTAAATATTAAAAATTATTAATTATAAAAAATATTCTAAGCTAAGATATTATTGAATTTACGTGTAGTATTAACTATAAATAATAAAACAATGATATTAACTTTTTGATCTTTGTTTTTAACCTTTGTTTGTTTTTTGCAAAAAAAATTAATATTTTGTTTCAAAACAAACTTTTTTAAAAAATGTCATTTTTAAAAACTTTCTTGTTATAACTTCCAATTTAAATTATTTTTTGTTTGTAAAAAATTTACTTTTTAATATCACCAATTTTAAAATGTTTCATATTTTTAAGAAAGTTTGATTTTTTAAAAAATTTATTGTTTTTTACAAATTTATTTCTTTAGAAATAATGCTAATAAAAAGATTTTTTTCTTGATTTAAAAAAATTATTTAATCTACAAAAAACAAATAATACTATTATAAATTAATGTGAGTATTTAACATGAGAGAAGCGGAAATATTTTAATAAGGATGAATGTTGTGTTGTCACGTATCTCTTCTATTATCTCTTCTATTAAAGTATGAAGATTATAACAAATAAATAGTATATGTTATGTTATGCATATAGTTTTAGTATTAAATATACCAAATAAAATTAAACGGTAAATAATACATTGATACTCTCTTTGAGCCCAAGCCACATTGGTGGATTTAAATTCACACTATGTTCGTAAGGGATTGCCCTTCAAATATGTGGGTTTGAGTCCTTACAAATATTGTAAGCTTAGATTGTATTTAGTAGTAAAAAAATTGTTGTTCAAAAGACTTAATAATTGGTTTTTATATCAAAATGAAGAGAAAAAAATATTTAAACAATACCAACTTCCGGATGCTCTCACTCTTTTATAATGCAACGTCGCAACTTCTTTGGGTTTCTTAATTATATATTTCTAACCAACGTATGCAATGTTCAATTGATAAATCTTTTTGGGCCCATTTGATTAAATTATAGGACCTTAATTCATCAAAGGCATTCTCCTATTGGGCAAATTAAAAGCTTTACTATAATCATAACTAGATTTATTCCGTATCCCTGGAAACTAAAGTAATATCTTATGGGTCTTGACATATTTTGGGCAGTTATAGTTGCGGTCCCACCACCAACAACATCAGTCTGACTGTAAATGATATCAGCAGTGTGCATTGTGTGTTGTGATATCACAATCAAACCTTACACTAAAGATTATTTCTCTGTCATGCCAGTACTACATTGCTATATGGTTATAGTTGGATAATATACTGGTTTACATGATGTTTATTTGATACTCTTTCTTTTATTATTAAAACTTCAATCATCGCTTTCCACATGTAGCGTTTGAGTTTAGCGGTCAATACTTTGTACAGTCTGTCAAAATTATTTCTAAATGTTGTTTGCTTAAAAGTGTGCATCTGTTAAATGGGTAGAATTGTTTGTGAAAGTGCATCTGACTTGCAAACTACATAGTTTTTAAAGGTGGCAAGATGGCCAGTTGGGTAACAAGTCTAAACATGTTTGTTCAAAATTGGTCGTTTTTAGTACTGGTCAAGTTGCCTAGTCCGTTAGGTTTGTTTGGTTGACCTGCTTATGCTTTTTTGTCTATTTTTTTCAATTAGATTATAACTAGATAATGCTGTTACTTTTGATTATAGAACAGTATTATTAAAATAACAATCTAAGTTTTGGATTACCCATGTGACTGTTTTGAAGTAGGAAAAAAAACCTCGGGTAATTCACAAGTAAGCTGGTCAAAATCATCAATAACTCTAATTCTTTGTTTTGTAGACAAATGTTTTTGTGTTTTCTAAGAATAAACATTCTCCTTCACAACTTTTCTCATCAATATTTTTATCTAATCGATCCCTTTTACACAATAATGAAGTTGAAATCACTAAATATATTGACATACATAAATGAAAGAACATCTTGTAGAAAAACAAATTACTGAAACTAGAAAACTAATATTTTTTACTTCTTTACTCATTATGCATATAGAAAGGATATTAATTGTTTTACATATATACAAATGTACTTTTACTTATATACCTTTTTAGTCTTGTACCCTTTTTTTGTATTTTTGAGTTGCTAAAAGACCTCCTTTGAGTTATGTAGACTTTTTGTACCACTTGTGTCTTTATCTGGACTTCTTGTAACGTTTTTGTCCCGTTTGGGTCATCATTAAACACTTTGTAATGACCCAAAAGAGACAGAAATCCATCTTTTGACGAAACAAGTATGCAAAAAGAAAAACAATAAATTAAACGAGGTAAAACTGAAAGTACGCTAATGTTACATGCCAAAAGAAACTTATAGAAATCAACATCCTATACTTATACACTTTCACGTGTTGATGCCTTTTAGAATGAGACAACTTACTATGTTTTCATTTCTAAATATAATCAGGTGGCAAAATTCTGTGCGGCACGAATGCATGAAGTGATAGCGGAACAGTGGGACCAGGAAGCAAATGATGAGTTTAAATGGCAGCAAAGATGGGAAGCAGTGATGTCAACTAGCTTTGAGAGGACTGACAATGAAGTAAGTACAGAGGTAGCAGCACCAGAGATGGTAGGATCAACCGCGGTTACAGTAGTCTTATCTGGCTGCCAAATTATAGTATCCAACTGTGGTGATTCACGAGCAGTGCTTTGTCGTGGCACCGAAACTATCCCTTTGACCGTTGACCAAAAGGTCAGTCTCTCAACAATCTTCTTGCCAATTTCTAATTTGATTCTTGTTGCTCACACATCTAGATAACCATTTTGCTAACTGACTCCACTAGGATGTTGTTGGTGCCCATAGGTGGCAAAATAGGCAACCTGTGTGACCCGTTTCTTCTTAGATTTACCTACTTGACCCGATAAAAAGATACCAAAGCTAGTGTTAAACTTATCACCATTATAAATTTCCTTTATTGATATAAAAACCGATTCGTAGGCATCAGTCATTGTAACAGGTTATGTAAGATCATGTTTCTTGTTACTTTTTACAGCCTGACAGAGAAGATGAACTCTTGAGAATTGAAGAACTAGACGGGAAAGTCATCAATTGGAATGGAGCAAGAGTATTTGGAGTTCTTGCCATGTCGAGAGCAATAGGTATCTCATATTTCACTCTTATCATTTACAAGAACTATTGTTATAACAAGGGAAATCACATAAAAGGTAACATGAGATTCCAAATCTGATAATGTGTGGTATGAATATCGCAAATGAGAATTTGTGACACGCATGAAAATACTTGATAAACCTAACACGAGATTTATGAGTTTAAGTTCAGGCTAAACAAGTTGTGTTTAGTCAGTATGACGTGTTCACAAGTTGATCAGCATTTTTTATACAATTTTTGAAAAATGTTTCATGTCACACTTAAACTGATGGGGGCATTTTATCACAATTTTATAAAATAGAAGCGAAACGAGGATGACTTTTTATAGTTTAGATATAACTATTTTATATAAATTGGTAACTTTATGTTCTAAATTTGTGATTTTAGAGTATTAATATGTAAAGAGTATAAAACAAAATTTCATGTTAATATAACAAGTTGTTTTAAGTCAACTTGTGAAAACTTATGTTAGTGTGAATAAAACAAATTTTCATGTTAATAAAACAAGATGTGTTACGTCAACTTGTGAAAACTCATGTTAGTGTTTAAGTTCATGTGTCTGAGAGAAAATACTCATACACTCATACATCATGTATGGGATCTTCATTTAACTTTCATACCAATTATCCAAATTAAGATAGATGTTAATTGTGTTACTTTAGGTGACCGTTACTTAAGACCATGGATAATCCCCGTCCCCGAAATAACCTTCACAACAAGAACCGAAGAGGACGAGTGTTTGATCCTAGCGAGTGATGGACTTTGGGACGTCATGTCAAACAACGAGGTCGGTGAGGTAGCTCGTCGTATTTTGCGACGAAGGCGGCGCTTTGCGGCTGTGGGTGAGGTGACAGCAGCGCAAGCAGTCGCCGACAGCCTGACTGAGATAGCCATGGGGAGAAACAGTTCCGACAACATATCAGTGATCGTTGTTGATCTAAAATCAAAGAAAAAACAACGATCTCCCTCCGAAAGAATCTAAAAAAAACTGACCATGGTAAGTAAGATCATTCCTTGGTTTTTTTTTTTTCTGGTTTGATCTGTTATCTATCTAGTGGAAAGATTAATGCGATAGATGATGGTATTGGTGAAAACCAAACATTTAACAGTTTGTTAACCTGTGGTTTTTGAGGTTTGTGGAAACCAAACATTTAACAGATGTTAGCATATGATTGATGATAGTGGTTAAAACTTAAAACAGAAAGTTTAAAGGATTTTGGCATGTGATTGACAATGTTGTTGGTCGAACATTTAGACCGTTTTAACATGCAAATATGCAATTGATGATGTTGGGGGTGAAAACTGAACATTTAACTGGTATTAAGATGTGATTCAATCTGTACCGAACTGATAGATTCGGTACGGTATTCGGTACCCATTTTTTCATAAATTCGGTACCAGTATGGCATCAGTCTCATATGTGATTGATGATGCCGTTGTTTAAAATTAAACATTTAACCGTCGTAACTCATCTTTAGATTGCTAGCGTTCTAAAATGGTAAAAGATATCAATGATTTACGACGGTTTGATGATACGAACATCTGTTGACGGTCCCATTAGTAATGATAAAATCTCCGACTTAATTACACGGATGGTCCATGTGTTATGTATATTTCACTTTTAATACTTAACTTTGAGAAATTACAATATTCCAGTAAAATTTTGAACTAATATGCCCGTTAGATTTATAAAAATAAGAAAATGAATTTAGTGAATATTGATGGACCTCACTTTTGTTTTCACCCAGATATGAAATTAGTACCATATCAATGCTGGAACTTAAAGTATCGATTTTGAATTTAAGGAGAAATGGGTATTGAATATTGTATAGAATCTATCAGTACTATACCAATATTGGTACTAAAAGTACTGCTTTCGAATTTAAGGAGAAATGAGTATTGGATATTGTATCGAATCTATCAGTTCGGTAACAACCAGTTTTCAGCACTTTATCGATCTGGTATCGCTTTATTTATTATTATTTTTTTTGTGTGTGTGTGTCAAGAAACAAGTTGTTACATGATGTTTGAATTGTGTTTTAGGTTATAATAACAAAACATTCAAAAATGTCTTGAAATTTTATAACAACATTTCCAATTTTGAACTTATAATATAAAACATTAAAAATGTCCCAAAAAGGGTATTAACATGGTAAAAAGAAAGTTAATATTGGTACTCAAAACCAAGTCCTTACTTTTCGGATTTATCGATACTAATACCGCCTAGTAGCAATACCGAAATTAGAAAACCAAATACCGATACTAGTACTGTTTTTATACAATCAGTACCAGTTTAGTATGGTGAGTATTGCTACTCGGTACAAAACATCCATCGCTATTTTCACCAACCCCCTACTCCCTCCCCCTCATCTTCATCATCTCGCTAGCATCTCAACCATCATAAGCCCAATCATGCCATCACCGTTGCATCCAAATATTTTTCTACCATCATCGGCATTCTAATCTTATATTTGTTTATATTGGAACGCACATAATCCAAAAGAACTCAATCGCACCAACATCGTCCCCGCAACTTCAACTTCATTGCCTCCATTCTTGCCATCGCAGATCATCGAACCATTTGCTGTTACCATCATCATAGCGAACACTGGCAATGGTGACTGGTCGTGGTAGGAGGTTGAGCAGATCTGAATCGCACCACCACCTATCAGATCTGAAAAACATGGTCATGATGGTGCGATTTTCCGATTATTCTATTTAACCAGCCGGCGCTTCTCAGTTAGAGTTTTAGATGGACAGATGTAGTCAAAGTTGTGATGATGGTGGTTGAAGACATGATGCAGTTTTGCAGTACAAAGGGTGGTGTTGCAAGTCTTCTTAACCATAAAAAGATGCACACATATATTTAGATTCAACAAAATAAGCCAAGCGTCACAAAACATTTTTATCAGTTGTTTGACATCACCTTAGCATCCCAACTGAACCTATTATAACTTCACATCTAATTATGAGTTTGTTATTTGTATTTTGCCTGATACCAATAAAATGAATTTGTGTTGAGGTGTTGTTAGTGGAGTCAGGAAAATGCCCAGGAAAAAATGGCCCAGGGTGGGATGCCGCCGGAACCACGGGTTTTTTTTTTCAATGCTCAGTAAATTTTCACCCGAACCCATTAATACCACCACCAACCTTTTGAAACATTTTTTTAGAAAGAGAAACAAAAAAACTAGAACGACATCATGTAAAATGGAGAAAATGAAAAAAAACCGATAAAAAAAACAAAAAAAATATTACAGTTGCTAGTAGCCTTAGCCTTACCAGGTAAATGCATATAGATGTTGATAAATACGTCCTTGCAGTTTAGTAATTTCTAATTTCTGTTTTTAGTCAATAAATAGCTAATCACTAGAAAGAAGTCAAAACATTATCTCTAGTATAAATAGATGGTAGTAGCTCATTGTAAGATGTAATAAGTTGTTCTATTATCTTGACATGTATACATGAACAAACATATAACATAACCAAAATTGTGTTCTTTTACAACACTAAAAAGAACTCTTAAACCAACTTTAACGAACGAACCCTCTAACATCTGTATTAGTAATGTTCTTGATGTTGACTTTGACCCGCAAGGAAATTATAGACTTGCTTTAGATTACCTCTTGATGGCCGCGCATTTATGACATATTTGCATAGAAATATTAGCCGTTGTCGCATATCCAGCTTTGTTATCCGTGTCTCCTTAAAGTATTTACCATCGTCATATGCCCCTGTTAAGGATGGTACTTTAAGTCACCATCAAGAATATATATTCCCATTTCTTAAAACTTCATTGATGGATGAATGGATGGTTAAGAGGATGTTTGAGATTGCTAATTATAACTGATTAACTCTTAATTACATTTTAATACTTCAATAACTTATTTTGAGGGTGTTTATAACTGCTTATACAAACTGCTGATCTGATTGTTTGCGAGTAAAATAAGTCATCTCAAATAAGCAGTTGAAGTTGCTTATTTCAAAAAGCAATAAGAATATAAAATGTTATAATAGTACACCCCATAACAGATGTAAATGTTTGATTGTAAAATTTTTTCAAAACTTTAATGTATTAGAACCTGAAAAGCACATAATCTTGAGAATCGTTTCGTTAATCTTTTTCTAGCCTAACATTTTCAAAACTCTTAAATTTTACAAAATTCCAACTTAATCTTGATGATATGCATACATACATATTCATTTTCCACTCAAAAACCCCTTTAAAACCCATTCATTTTCGTTTGTAATCTAAACCTTTAGAACCGTTTGAGACTTAACCATACAAAACCTTCGAAAAACCAAAGGGATTCAATCTTGTAAATAAGTAGTTAGTGACTTATGTGTGAATTCAACAAAAGTTGACAGGGGGGTTTAACATCAAGTATTCATACCTTCAACATTGAATAATGAAATCAATATTGCCAAGCAAACACAAACACTAACGTCTTCCCCTGAAAATTGAAGAAATAATAACATTATTATTGATTAGAAAAGCGAAAACTATATGCCCAAGAATCCAGAATAAGTCTCAAGTCTTATACTCTAGCTTAAAACAGTTTTTTTCTACATAAAATACCAATATATTTCTATTTTTGTCGAGTTTTAGTCATTGGACACTTGCACATTTGAGTCACTAAATATGGTTTTTTATCCTATTTGGGTCATTACTCATTATAGGGGTATTTTTAAGAGCACAGTGGATTCACCATTTTTATCCATATAACTATACTAAAAATCACTATTTTTTCTCTCTCCTTTTCAATTAAATTATACATTTTATACATTTATCATTACTTTTTTCTCTCTCCTCCACTCACAACCAATTCCAAAATATTAAAAAATTTATAAAGATTGAACAGTGATTCCCCAAACCGATAAACAGTAACATTCTCTCTCTCCTTCACTCACAACAACTCAAAACCATTTCCTATAATACAGGAAACACACTCATATAATTTTAAGGATTCCACAGTGAATGCTCTAATGGTGACCTAGATGGGACAAAAACTTTTATAGCAAGTCTACAAAATGACCCTAAACGAGGCAAAAAGCCATCTCCTAATGAGTCGAAAAGTACAAAGAAAGTACAATGACTGAAAAGCGCATTGGTATTTACAAGAAATAATAAGAGGTATAATTTTGAAAAAAAGAGAAGTTCGATGAAGCATGCATCGAGGTAAATTCACTTACCACTGTCGCAGCAGACTACAAGCGTATTTCCCCTTTCCAGATGCAGTTTGGCAAATTTCAGTGCAGAAGGTAGATTTCTTTGCAAAGAAAATCTATCAAATTTTGAATTCTGTAAGGTAAAAGAGGTTATGAAATCAGCAAGCAAGATCAATAAATAAACTGAAGAATATAACAGATATAAATAGTGACATGGCGAACCATAATAGGCAGGTGCAAATAAGCTTCAGAATCTTTGAGGGTACAAAGAACCTGATTTTGTTCACAGTTCAGTATGCTATCAACATTTGATTCCTTAAAATCTGCACAAAATGAGGTGATTTTAAAGTCTTAAAACCCAAGTGGGAAGAAGATAATCCAACCTTGCAGTTTTGTTAACTATATTAGAGAATAAAAAAATATAATGTTCATTCTTGATCCGCAAATCAGGCAACAGGTCAAGACAGCTCCAGGTTAAAATGAGTCATTTCTAGTACGAGCTAGGTGGACCCAGTGACCCACAAGCAAGTGTTATATATATATAAACACACACACACACACGTGTATATGTACCCCTAATATTTTACTTATGATGACAAAAACGATATTATAGCAATACTAACTTAGACTTCACAGAATTTCAACCAGTCTGACCCATCGATTCATTTGACTGGTTCCCTTTTAGCTAATACATTTTATTTGACCCTTTTGAAATAAACCACAACCCATTAATAAAGAAATAGATCAAGACTGCCACCTCTAACATCATCTGAATTTTCAGTTGATAGCTAGGTAAGACCATAAGATAATTAATTTATCATGCAAAACATATTATTAGCCCTAAATCTCTAACAGGCACAAAAACACTTACCAAATCCAGTTGAACAAACGGCAAGGTTGGTCAAACCTAACCAATATATTCCATGCTCATTATCTAACAGATCTCCACTAATTCCATCCTCCATAATAATGTCTAATGATTGGTCTTGAAACTGAGTTGACCGGGTGCTTTCTAATTTTGTAGGTTTAACAGAAACCTGAGGAGCATTTTGTCCCCGCTGAGCACGAAACACTCTATCTTTTTCCACAATATTAGCTACCTTTTGGTTACATACATCAGGCCCTGAACTTATTAAATCATAAACATTATTCCAAAACAAAGTAGGTGTTAAACCTCGCGCCCAACTTTCTTCATCGTCCCCAGCTCCTGCTATGTAATTCCAACTAAATTCAGAGCTAGTTTTTTGTCGATATATGTCACTTGAAGCAGATGCAGAAATAAGGATTATGGGTGTGAAATCCCAAGAATTGTAATCAGGAACTTCATTTAACCATATGACGGTTTTTTGTGAAATCCAAAGTGGTCGTAGAGGTTTCTTTAATAAAGATGAAATGGAGGCAATATCAACTCCACTTGTTTCCAAAATGTTGACCCATTCATTTAATTTAGAATCTATCCTTATTTTCTCTGTATCAGGTACCCAGAGAGGAAGATGTAAAGATGTGTCCCAAGTTGTATTGGCAGAAGAATTAACCTACAACCATGCAAACAACACAAAGATATATATATAATGTTTGAAAGAAGTATAACTAACTCATACAAGATAGAAACAATTAAAAGGAATTAACTTTATCAAGGAGTTTATAGAGGCATCACTAACTATCCTTTAAAGCTAAAAATTCATGTTGTAACCGTTAAAATTGGTATAAAACAATCAACTTATGTGATGCTCATTCATCCCATATAGAAGTCAATTCAGGTTTTTTATATTCATAATCAAATCTAGGATTATCAAAACATCAAACTAAGATTAATCTTTTACTTTATCAGCATCCATTTTTTTATTTGTGAATACTCATTGCATACCAGGTTGTAGTTACAAGACTTATTTGAATAGTTAAATAATTGCATTAAGTTTATTGTTAAAATGATTATTTCGCTTTCTAAAGTCTAATTGGATCCAAATTTTTGGGGCCACGGGAGTATTCTCCCTCTCACACACACACAAGCGTCCATGTAGATTTGAATAATGTGGTGTAGGGTCTGAGAATGCATACTTAACTGGAAGCTAGACGACTTATAACCAATATGAATTCTTGGCTATATACTTATATATCTTAGATTGTGTCCCTCAACGATATTAACTCAATGCTATTTCCCATATTATTAGGGATGACTTTGAAAGGTATTTTTGTAGATGAGTATCAACATTAATTCTTAAGGATTAAAAGTAGATGCTTCTAACATTTGATGACTATGGGATCCCTAGTACCAACTATAGGCGCACAAAATTTTGGCCCAAACCGGTTCAGGTTTGGTCAAACCCGGTTTTCAGTCAAGCTTGTTTGGGTTCTTGAGGTGGGTTTGACCGGTTGAAAAACCTGGTTTTGATAGGTAGGGTTTGGGTTTGACCGAGTTCAAGCCCGTTTCAGCTACAGGGTTACAAACCGGTTTCAACCCTACAGTTTGGCTTGGTTCCTAACCGGTTATTGCCATACCGAGTTCAAAATCATTTTGGGCTCGGGTTACAAATTCGGGTTTCAGAATCGTTTTTTGTGCAATTCTAGTAGCAACTGACCAATTTGATACTTGAATCAACATGATCATATCTTAACAAAAAATGCACCCTAGTACCTATATGATAATCATGATAGAAATAAAGAAAACAACTACTTACTTCCTCCATTGGCTTATTGACACCATTCATTTTGTTTCTATAATTCAAAATTGCACGATTTAACACACATGTCCAAATTGGTATAGTTTTTGACATACTGTCCGGAAACCTCTTCCCTTTCCGAGTAGAATCAACGATCATACACCCTCCCCTCTGTCCTATCCATAACAAAAGCAACAAAAACTCAAAATATTATTATCCGTCCAAATCTAACTTGCCATATGCAACTACAAAAAGTTTACAGATTATAACTCTACAATTCATAATTTCTAGACACCTTTGAACGTAGCATACTACAAGATAACACAAACAATCAAACTCTACACCTACAAAGAAACAAAACAAAAGCTCAGATCATAACAAACAAATAAGCCACCATAAATGCAAATTTAATCTCCTGTAGAACGAGACTTAAAGCTATTGATAACAACTCAAAACAAACAATACCAAGTTACTCGAATGTTTTATAGATTCAAACACACTGCCAAAGGCAAAACCCATACCTACAAAGAAAACAAAACCTCAGATCATAATGAACAGATAAGCCATAACTCATTAATGCAAATTCCATCTCCTATAAAACGAGACTTATTGTACTCATTAACAACTCAAAACAAACCATACACCTTTGAATCCAACTTCGACATAGCATTATTAGCTTGTGATCAACAAACAACTTCTACACTAACACCACCATTTCATCACAAAATTCACATCATTTCATTTCTAGATCATCATTCACAGCAGAAGATTAAGAAAAACAACCTGCGAGAGTCGCTACATTAAGATTAACAAGCAATTTCTACACTAACACTACCATTTCGTCACAAAACTCACATCAATTTCATATCTACATCATAATTCAAAGCAGAAGGTTAAGAACAACAACCTGCTAGAGTCGCAACATGGAGATTGAGGCGAGAAGTATTAAACGACAAGTTATTCGTGTGTCCATCCGTCGATTTGAAGTAACAATTGGAATGAAACTTCTTCGCGTACCAGAGGCCGCAACGGAGGTTCGCTACAAGCGGCAATTGAGGCCATAGCTGAGCTATCTCGGAGACGAAGATCGAATCCTCGTGAATCGACCGTAGGGAGTTGTATAAAGAGGTTTGTCTTCTCTTTATCGTTCTTGAAGCTCTGTATATGCTCATTGATGCTGTATCATCCGCCATTGATGAAGCTTGAAGGTGATCTGTGAGGTCTAGGGTTTTGTTAGAGTAGCTTATGAGTCGTTAAACTTAGGTTTTAATGCATACAATTTTTGGGTGTGACTTTTTGGTTTTTATATTCATGCCTTTGAAGTATTATGATTTATGATTGCACAAGCTGTTTGGGATTTGTATATCAAATTATGAAGGGGTCTTTGGTGATGTATTATTCATGTAATCTCTGATTTTTGTGATGGTTTAGAATCTTAGATCACTTTTTACGTTAAGGGCATCTAGAACTAATCTGATCTCTGTTACGGTATCGTAACAGAAAAGACTCTAACTTTGGTTCAAGATCAAAACTCAAACTCTTACAACCTCTGTGGTTAACTCGAACCCCAAGCTTCATGATCTGAAAATGAGGTCTTTCATCACTGTTTTTGCTTCCTTTTGCAGCCTTTAAACTCTTACAACTTTGTTTTGCTTTTTTTTCTTTTTCAACTTCTCACAATTAACCCTTCTATAATCCTTATTTGCCATAACAAATTTTCCACTTACATTATTATTCATTTCTTTCTAATATATTGGGGTATGACACACCTCGTCGATGTCTTCACGGTATTAGGCAGTAAATTTAAAATGTCACCTTCATTGGAAGCATTTTTACAACTAAACATGTTGTATATTGGGAACGTTTTGATTCTAATAGATGATTGACTAAACAGTGTTTTGAATAGAGGATAGTAAGTTGTGATCGATCAAGCTAGAGAACCTTGAATTTGGGTTTGTTTTGATTATATGGGTTGTCTAGATTGTTTGGATTCTTTTTGTTTTTATAGTGAGTAGAGATTGTATGAATTCTTTGTAAAAAAGATTAACGTTTGTGTAGCATTTATAGTTAAGTACATTTAAAATAACGTTATTAGTTTTTAGACAAATTGGATTTTAATAATCAAAATTACTACTTATTGGTCGATAATAATCCATACTATGAATTTGGCCAGTAATACTCCCAACTTTCACATTTATTGTCAACAACAATCCCGGTATCAAATTTTTTATAAATTTACACTTGATTTTATTCATGATTAGGATTATGAATGAAATAAAAAAACATATTAGCTAAATCAAGCCTAAGTTAAGTACAAATCAAGGGTGAAGTTATGATGATTTTTCTTGTGGGGTTACCATTAGTAATAAAAATGAAAATTGTAAGTGTTACTAGTTAAATTAATAGTATGAATAATTATCAGCGAATGAGTAACAGTTTGTATTAATACACTCTAATTTTCTTATTTTTATTTACAGCTGTTTAAAAAGTCAAAAAAGCAACAGCCATAGGCCACAGTCTAAATTTCCCCTACCACGAGCTTCATTGAGCTGACGGTATCACGAAGGGTATAAAACTACTCTAAAACTCATACTCAGATCATAACCCAAAGATTTAGTTATTGAAAGTATCTAACCAATCAATTCAGCTAAAATTTGTTTTTAGTTATACATACAAAATGACTCTATTAACCAATTAATTAATGAATTTCATCTCTGGGTTAATCTTTTCAGAATGTTACATTTTAAATTTGAAAAACATAACATAAAACAAATTCAATATCTATTTGGGTCTGAATTTTTATAATATTAATTCTTTTAGAAGAATAACATCTTATTCGATTCAGTTACTTACTTACTTGAGATAAGGATGTTAATTGAGATGGGGATGTTTATAAACCATTCAAACCAATCGACCCAAAGACTTGTAGGCCAAATAGAAATATACACGCTTACGCCGCATAAAACAAACCATTCAAACCATATTTACCGTTGGAAACTTGAAACACGTTGAGTACAAGTTTAAATTTATATTGGTTACTTGTGCAACACTATTTATATATAAAGCTTTGTTAAACAAAACAACAAACCATCAATGTTCGTCAAAACTAGGTGAACCGGATCGTGAGCAACCCTAATTTGAGGCTCTTCTTCAAAACAGAGAAAACCAATTCAGTTAATTTGGTTATCATTACGTGACTAATAATAACGTCAAGAACATCATATCACAATCACAACATATTCAAACATAAACCCTAAACGATCAAAAGTCACGACAAAATCAAAGCAAATTTATTATTCATAGTCATACGCCCATACATACCATCAGTGTTATTTACATCAGATCAGATCACAACCGAAAACAAAATCGACTCAACCACACGATCATCAATCGATCGATTGTTCGATCTAGTCCACATCATCAGATTCACGATCAATCGCATTATCAATAGCAGCAGCTCGGTCAAATCCAATTACAATCGAAGACGAAATCAACTCAACCACATGATCATCAATCGATCGATTAATTGATTGTTCAAATGTTCGGACTAATCGAGATCATCATATTCACGGTCAATCGCATTATCAACAACAACACCTTGATTGAATACTCCAATTCAGCCGGAAAGAAACTAGAATCACCTGACCAAGTGAACTTGACAACGTGACCCCCTTTCTTCGGAGATCCGTTGACGTCGGTGGTAGATTTCCGATCACCGCGTGCTTCATCGCGGAGTTTGCTGCCAAATTTGATGGTTTTTCCGATGTTCTTCATCTCACTCTTACTCTCACGTTCATTATCAATATGAAGATGTGGGGATAATGGTGGTGTTTGGTATTTATTGTTGAGGAATTTTGAAACTATGGACTATAAGCATGCGATGCATGTGACAAGGACTATAAAGGATAAGGTCAGACATTTTTAAGTATAAAAATTAAAACTAAATAATTATTTTGAACAAGTGTACAATGTATTTATCCTTAAAAATTAGGGTGTTGTGTTTCATACACCAGTGATATAATAGCCCTCGATAAACGATGGTTTGACCATCCATAAACGGTCGTTTATAGAATACAAACGGGTGTTTACCTTTTGCGTTTCACGCTGGCTTTTCCATAATTTCGAGTCTCGATGTTTTCTTTTCAGAATTTTCTCGGTAAAAGGTTGTTTACTATTTTCAACTCAGTTCCATTAATTATACAACCACCCACCACCATATTTAGTTACCATGTACATCCCCTTATTATACCTGAATTTACCATCCAATTCACCATATTTCACCAACAAGTTGTTTTCATATCAAACATCCAACCATTCCCTTCACCATAATTTATCAACAATTCATCTCCTTCTTCTTGTTAAAGTTTTTAAAATTCGTAGTATTAACAAAGGTTAAATTGTTATTATTAATATAAATTTTAGTTAAATACATTTTCTTTTTTAACCGATTGTAATTATTTCAGGTAATGGTTTCAAGTTCACGTCTGGATACGACGTCGGTTCGAGTTTCGAATCACCCTTTGCTTCAGTTTCGTCGATGATCAGATGAATATAAAAGGCTTCAAATTCTTTTACATTAATAATTCAAGCCTTTACGTTTGATATTTTAAAACTTGTTACGGAACATCGGGGAATTTACCCGTGCTCGTAACACGATGAACGAGCCATGAAGAAGGTTCTTTACCATTAGCGGCCTGCAATATAAAGAGCTTTGTTTGGAGTTTTTTTGCACGTTTAATTTCGACTCGAACAACCATAACTATAGGTATGCTAATCTAATTAGATTATATATGTTAATTTCATTTATGTCTAATTGATTTCAATAAACTTAAATTTTTTGTTAATCAACAGTGACGAAGATGATATCACTTTCGTGTTTGGGGGGTGCCATGTAATTTTTATGTGGACTAGTTTAGTGTTTTGATGGGTTTATACATATTTCAAGAGACCTATCAATCTGATTTTTTGAATGTTTTTAAGTAAATTCCTGAAGAATATAATTATGCAATGTTTTGTCAAAATTGATGAGGGTCAATATACGCCTAATAATAAAACGACGGTTAAAAATTAATGATCCCTTGTATAGATATCTTCACCAAGTTATTGGTTATATTATAGTTGGACGTATGATGACCAGCGGCAAGGTGACTAAGAAAAAATTTTATTTTATTTTATTTTATTAACAGGAGGTCGTGCAACCTGACATATATGCTTGTTGATTATGTTACTAGTTGCACGGGGATAAAGAAGAGCGTACGTATTTGTGGTGGTACATATATTACTCTGCTCGCTGATTATTTACAGGTTCTCACCCCTAAGAACATGGCAAGATTAAACGAGTTGGTTCTTATGTCCGGATTTGTTGATCGTGAATATCTTATACGGATGAACATGATTGCAGATTATCTGCAAGTTAGGTGGAGGTTCAAACACAATAATCAAATGTGGGTACCTCCATATCAAGACCATCCTTAAGACCCGTATCAATAGAAATATATTGTTTTTGTATTTATGAAATGTAATTTTGTTTTTATATGTATAATAATATAATTTTCTTTTAGTTATATAAAATTGTAATTTACTTTTTCTTTGTATAAAAAATATTAAAAAATTAAAACATAAAAAAATATATTCACATATATTCACAATTCATTTACAATAATCGCAGACAAGAGAGGGTAACAATATTATCAGAATAATTGCAGACAAAAGAGGATGATAATATTTTTATCCGCAAATGTATTCAATCTGATTGGAATTTCACAATTCATAATTCGTTGGTTGATTTGATATAAAGTGAATATCAATATGTCTATAAATTTATAATTCACATTTCACAATTATTCACAGTTCATTCACAATTCCTTCGTAATTCAGCTTTATAATGTCTTAATTTCATAATGATTGTGTGTAGAGATGGGTCGATGGATTGGTGCAAAACACTGCACGCACTCTTGGATACATTATTGTAACACAAAGATTAAAAAATTGTATACGTCTTCGTCAACAAGTGTAACACCAGGAAATTTTCTTTGAAGTCGACGAAAGAAGAAAAAGAAATAAAGTCCAAAGTCGAGGGACCAAACTCCCCAACGAGAGAAACTTCGATGAATGGGGGTATAAAAGGGGGAGGGCAGCCCACACACTCCCCATTCTTGCCATTTTCAGCCAAAGAGAGGAAGAAGAAAAGGAGAAAAGAGGAGAAAAGCTTGGTTCAGGTGGATTCGAGCGTGGAAATCAAAGTGTAGCGGGTCAAATCGAAGCTCTACTCGACGGGATCATTTGTGTGAGTTCTAGTACCCCTCTTTTACACGTTTTCGAATGATTTTGGGGCTGGAACACGTCTGAAAACCCTTATTCGAGTTTTTAGGTGTAAACCCGTTTATGTATGTATGTGTATGTGTATGATTCGTTTGGGACTTGATTTCGGGCTTGGTTATGCTTGAATGATGTCGTGGTATGCTTCCCTAAGGTTTAGAATGGTTGATTTGAGCTTAAAAGAGGTTTGGAAGAGTTTAGAGGCCGAAAACGCCCGCTGCAGTTCGGGATGAACTGCATTCTGCGCACAGCTAAGGCTTTGCGACTGAAGGCCCATGCGTCCGAATGGCATGCGACTGGGTCCATACGCACGAAAGGAGTGCGACTGAGGTTCATTCGTATGTGACTATTGTGACTGAGGGTCATACGTATGAGGGCTATGCGACTGGAGGAAATGCGAATGAGGGTCATGCGACTGAATGAAATGCGAATGAGGGTCATGCGACTGAAGGTCATGCGACTGGAGTCCATACGCCTGTGAGTCGTGCGATTGAGCTTCATACGCACAAAAGGTGTGCGATTGAGGGCCATTCGCATGAAGGTCATGCGACTGAGGTCCATACGCCCAGATGTCATGCGACTGAGCTTCATTCGCATGGGAAGCATGCGATTGGAGGCTATGCGACTGAAGGTCCATTCGCCTGAGTGTTCTCATATGCATGAGAGACCATGCGACCGAATAGGGTCCATACGCCCGAATGATCATAGTATTGTCTAACTTTCGGGAAGTGCAGACGTAGGCTCGGACCTTTGGGGTTGTAAATGATGTGATGGGCATGGATTAAGATGATTTATGGTTATGTATGATGCGATGTGCGTGATTCGTGTGATGTTTGATGTGGTGTGATTGTATGATGTTGTATGTTATGCATGATGTATGTTATGGGTGTGCGATGTTGCCTTGTGTGATTGATGTTGTATGTTGTTATGTTCCTTATTGTTATGTATGATTGTCTTCCCGTGATTTGCGTTGAAAGTTAATGAATGTAATGAAAGTATTATGTAACCTAAAGTGGAAGATAATTAAAAGAGGAACATAATGTATGAATGCAAGCATGAGCGAACAAATAAGAGTAAGGATGGCTTGCAAAAGAAGAAAGGAGGTTCACGACTCATTGAGAGTTGTTAGCTCAACTGTGTGTGTATTATAGCGTGCGATCTTGGCTAACTCATAAGGGGACATAGACCCAGTAGGGAGTTCAGTTTTGGTAACTGCTCCGATACGTGCAATGTGGTATTTACTGTGTGCTATGTAGCGTGCGATTTTGGCTACCTCATGTGGTTTATGTAGCGTGCGATCTTGGCTAACCCATGAGATGGCGTGCGATTCTGGCTAAACCCCAAGAGTTCTCACACACGCAGGGGGGGTCGGTCTTGGTGACCACTCCGTTGGTGCGATTTGTGCGATATGTATGATGGACAGCATACGGGATTATAGACACAGTGGGGGTTCAGTTTTAGTAACTGCTCCGATACGTGCGATGTGGTATTTACTGTGTGCTATGTAGCGTGCGATCTTGGCTACCTTATGTGTGCGATCTGTGCGATATGTACTTCGGGTACGATAATGCGAAGGTGCGATTTGAGCGAAAGTGCGTGAAATGAACGAACGTAAGAAAAGATGTTATAACGAATGAAGCGAATGATAATGTACTGTGCGATGATTAATGAATGAATAATGTAACGAACGTAATGGAAGATAATAATTATAATATCTGTATGTATGTATGTTGTGTGATCGCGTACGAACTTAATGAATGGTTTTATAAAGGAAGTAAGGTATGTTTTATTTAAAAATAGAACTCACTCAGCAACGCTGACTTTGATGTGTTTCCAGTTGGCAGGTATGTTGCTGAGGATGGCACGGGGCGACTACTCAGTTCTTTTGAGATGGCATCCAATGTTATAGTGCTTTTGTAATGAAACGAAAAATGATATTGTGTAATGAACAGTTGTATTATTTTGCAAAAGCCTTTATTATTAAATGAAATGTTTTGTTTAAATGTTTCCGCTGTAACGTTTTATGAAATGTATATATAATTATATGTTTTATGTGCGATGAATGACCAGCTGTAAGCGTCCTGAGAACGGGGCCTTACAACAAGGCATTCTTTAAGTGCGATCGTGGTGGTGTATACAAGTCAACATCAGATTCAACCACACATTCAGACACTAAGAAGATATGATGTCCATTTAAACTTATAACAAAATATCATAAAGAATACGGAGGTTAGAAAATATATGTTGTGTGTGACCAACATAACCATGAACCTTCTAAATTTTAGGAAGGTCATGCGTATGCAAAATGATTGTCTAAAGAGGAGTACGCATATTTGGTGAAGTACTAATTTTGAAGATTGCAAAAATAAAGTTTAATTTTAAAGTCATTAAGTATATTTGGTGAAGTACTAATGAACTCGTTGGATAATAAACTCTGAAAAGACAAGTAGTTGCGGTTTGAAAACATGAAGCATTTTGCTAATTTCTTCAATAGTATCCCAACCTGATGATTGATAAGTAATAGCCTTCTCACGACTCACTAAAATATTATGAAAGGCTATTAAACTTTCTTTTTGCTCAATAGCTTTTCAAATATGTTACAAGTCAAATCCCACCTAGTAGGTACGTCCCAACTCGGATGTAAACATTTGAAATTTGCGTCTTTACAAAACTTACGATACTTACTATATCTTTATTTATTGCAAAAAATATCACGTAACATTCTTTTAAAAGTATCTTTTGTTAGTTCAATAATTTTTAAACCGCCTTTGAACCAGTTTGGTGGCTACCAGTTTATAAACCGATTTGGTTTGCTCACGGGCCAAACCTGTTACAGTTTGACGGGCTGGTTTGGACTGAACCGGTTCAACACAAATCAGTTTAGGGGGTGGAAAAAGCCGATTTGAAAGACATTGGATGGTTATATGTTGCCACGTGTTATAGTCACGGATTGAGAGTTGGCTCTAATAGATGCATGCCAAGTAATTTTTCGAGAAACAACCTAATTACTTTGCAGATCTCATATATAAAAGAACATTAGAAAGCATTGTAGGCCATCTTTCAAGTATCGACTAAGTGAGATAAATTTATGTATTACTATATATTTCTACTTCAATCTCCAATAATTGAGGCTTGCTATAAAAAATATAAGTTAATTAATCAATTAGACATCAATGATATTAATATATATAATCTAACTAAATTAACATACCTATAGTTATGGTTGTTCAAGTCGAAATCTAACGTGGAGAAAAACTCCAAACAAAATTCTTTATATTGCGAGCCGCTAATGGCAAAAAAAACCTTTGCAGGACCGGTAAAGGGGGTCAATGCAATAGTTTCACAGTGTTAGGAGAGACTTAGAACACTTAACAGATCAAATAGGGAACCGACTTAAGATTAAACAAATAATACAAGTAAAGAACAGAACAAGAACAAGATAATATGGTTTTTAAGAATGTTGTATATTGCTCTCAAGTTCTTTCAAGTGTTACAAAGCTTTAAGTGGAGTGACAAGTGCTTGAGACACTTTATACTACATTCTACAACTGGTCATACTTTGAATGCCAGCTAGAAACACTAATCTAGACAACAAGATCAATATAAAGTCAAAAGTCAGATTACCTTTTGACTAGTCACTATGACATGCCATAGTTCACATCCTTATCAAATACAAAAAGGATAAAAATACAAAAGTATAAAGTTATAGACAAGAGACCTTAATCTACAGTTTGATAAAAGTATGAACTTTTCACCAACTCATATAAGTTGGTGAGTCTTCAAAGGTGGCAGCGAAAAGTAGTTCAGCTTTTGTCAAAAAGTGATTCAGAAAAAGATTTCTTCTTTGTCATCATGATGATGATTTATTAAAAGGTGAGAAACTATTGGATGATGATCCACCTCTTGTTAAAATAGGTAAGAAAATGTAATTTGGTTGCTAAAATCAGTGATGAAGTATAAGAATTTTACTAAATTACAACTAACCTAAAGTTAGTTAGTGCCAAAATAAAAAAATGTAAGGATCATTTATATTTCATGAAGGTTGTTCATTCCCAATACAATATATATGTAAGTTTATCTAACCTTTGAATAATCTAATTATTTGACTCCTAACAATTCAAAGAGAAGCAAAATTTAATCAAGTATAAATGATTATTATCATCGTAACTCAAGTCTCAATAATAGATGAATAATCAGTCTAAAAACACAAATCCAAACACCCTCTTAGCATCAATTTTTATTTTTAATGAAAAGAACTTGTATGAAAATTTTACTTACCGACATGTAATTATATGTTCCCACAAATGTATCCCGTTGACCCATAGAGGTTGCCAACATAGCACTCACACCAAATTTTATAATTTTCACTTCACATTTTTGGTTTACCAAAAGACTAGATGGTTTTATGTCTCTATGAATTACATGACTTTCATTGCGCAAATACACAAGGCCCTGTAGTATCTGGTGTAGACATTTTAATGAGCTTATGCATATTGTAGATGTTACAATTTTGACCTGTTTACTTATAAATGAGTCATACATGTTGAAAGTCAATCAAAGTGTATATTAAAGAGAGGGGGACTTATTTAAACCGGTAAAAAACTTATTTAATCTTAAGGTAAAGTGTAGACTGGAGATTTTAAAACCACCAAGAATAATGAGTTTGAAATAAGCAATCAGACACTAATTATTTATAAAAACTTCACAATTTCGAATAGACTACCTCCTAAATCAATTTCGAAAAAAGACTATTATGAAAATAATATTATTTTTCATATTTAAGTATTTAACACACTAGTTATTATAAAGTTTCAAATTTAATCCGATCCCACTTGTTCTTTCTCAAACTAATCATGTTGAAAGACAATTCCAAAAATAAAAATTATTATGAAAATAATATAACTTTAGTCATCAATTTTACAACACTTGTTATCAACAAAAGTTCTTGTTGTTGCACCTTTTTAGAGCGGACTCATTGAGCGACGATGCAAGAGATCAATGCCAAAAACTTGATGTGTGTAAAGTATACATATATTTTTGATATGAAAATTCACACAATTTGTTTTAATTTTAAAGAAACGATTATCACCTTTAGACTAACTACACACAATAGGCAAGCGCACTTATCGTATAGTAGTATAGCTTGAGGTAAGAACCGAGTATCGATCGGTGGACACAATAGCTCCCAATACTAAATCATCATCACTAATTAACCGATCAATTAAGTTTGGATTTGTGAATATTATAATTAACTAAAACGATTAGAAAATGAAACTAATAAACTAAGGAAGTAAAGATGAAGATACACAATCAATTAAAGATACCACTTGGACTTTGATTCCACTTAGCATAGAATTAACAACTAGCACAAACTCAAGGTGAGATTATTTTTTTACACATGAAACATGGAAGTAGCCTAAACCCCCGTCAAGGACTAGATATATAACCATTCGGAAAGCTAGAACGATAAACACACAATAGCCAGCTAAAGTTATGCCATGAGGAACTAACGATACAATTCTCGTTAGGGTTACCTAATTCCATAAATTTTTGGAAAGTTAACACGATAAACACATGACAAACACCTCAACTTGCGTAAAATAGACAAAACTACAACTATTCTTTAACTCATGAACATCAAACCACGATTACAAAATCAATTCATAACCAATGACAAGAGAGGTTCATGACATACACTATGGTTTTCTCAAATATAAACACAAGGATGCATATTTACCTAATTTTACTAAACCCCCAACCTTCATTCACCATTTCTAGTCAAATGTCACAAAATTACATACAAAACATGCAATCATATGCATAAATCTTGTAAGAACATGAGGTTTTCCAACATAACATGCTTACAACACTCACAAGGTTGAACATTTCATCAAACTATAATAAATACACATAATCATTAAAGAATAATCAAGTTTCATCATGACATTAACATAAACAACACCAAGAATCATATAGAAGTTGTTAAATCATGCTAAGTTTCATCTAATCCAAGTGATAATAAGAGTTTAGCCCATAAGGCTTACAAAAGACACACCCAAACTCAAGAACATGGAAGAACTTATAGTAGATCTAGAGAAATTCAAACCAATTTTGAGTGGAAATGGGGTGGATGATGTTAGATCCTTCTTGAATGTGTGAAAACTTCAATCTTGGCCTTCAAATCTCCCAAAAACTCTAGAGAAATGCTCAAAGACATTTAAGGGTTTGAGGGAGGCTAGGGTTTTGAAAGAAATGAAAGTTTTTTTGGAAATGAGGTGTACTAGGGTTATAAACCCGTTTTCTGCCCGAATATGGCCATATTCGGGCGATATGACCATATTCA
Source organism: Flaveria ramosissima (assembly GCA_025215565.1). Taxonomy (NCBI): domain Eukaryota; kingdom Viridiplantae; phylum Streptophyta; class Magnoliopsida; order Asterales; family Asteraceae; genus Flaveria; species Flaveria ramosissima. The sequence goes on from CM046030.1 coordinate 17,682,336, forward strand.
AATTCAAAAATAAATTATTTAGAGCTTGACAGCTTATATGACCATATTCAGCTCAATATGGTCATATCAGAAGCATTTTTCTTCTTCAACTTCTTCAAATCTTGGGTTTTCTTCACAAAAATCACCGAGCTTCATCCGAAAACTATAAAATTCAAATAAAACACAAATAAGTGTCTAAATTATGAATTTTATATCAAAATATACTTAAAATGCAAAAAATATATATTGAAAACATGTATATTTATTATCATATCAAGATCAATTGTGATAGATGGTTTAGTTTTGAGATAGGATCAATTGTCATAAAGCGACGAGGCAAGCGATCATTTGCCTCCCTTTCCACGGCCAGACATGTTCAATTTGTTTATATCTACAACATAAAAAGGGTTTTGACTAGATAAAGTTTGATTGTGGTTGTTGGAATGATGATGATGTAACACCTGGAAATTTATTATTTTGAAGCCGACGAAGAAAGAAAAGAAATAAAGTCCAAAGTTGAGGGACCAAACTCGCCAACGAAGAAAAGTTGGGTAAGGTGGTGATATGTGTAGGGAGAGGGCAGCCCACTCTCCCCACACTTCACACATTTCAGCCACCAAAGAAGAGAGAAGAGAGAAAGAAGAGAAAAAGGGAGAAAAGGGGTTGATTCGGGTGATTCGAGTGTCCAAATCCGTCGAGTAGCAAGCCAAATCGAAGCTCTTGTCTTTGTGCTCGATTGTGTGAGTTCTAGGACCCCACTTTTACTTGTTTTCAACTGATTTTGGGGCTGGAAGATGTCAAAAACCCGTTTTTATGTGTGAGTGTGTTTGACCCATTTGGGTGTGATATGTATGGTGTGTTTAGAGTATGATTTCGGGCTTGTGTGTGCTTGTATGGTGTTAAGGTATGCATTCCTAAGGTCCAGGAGGGTTGATTTAGGCTTAGAATGGGTTTGGATGAGCTTGGAGGCCGAAAATGGCAGATTGGGTTCGGGATGAACTCCATTCTGCATCAGCTAGGGCTAGGCGACCGAATGAAGGCCATACGGCCGAATGAGGGCGATTGAAGTTCATTCGCACGATTGGGACTCAGTCGCACGACTGGGAGTCCAGTCGCATGCGGGTTGTACGACTGAGGGTTCAGTCGCATAGATGCTTAGTCGCATGAGTCCATTCGCATGAGGTTAGTCGCATAGGTGCCCATTCGCAGTAATCCCATTCGCACAAGGTCCATACGCACGATTGGATGTTCATTCGCATAGATGACCATCCGCATGGGTCCAGTCGCATGATGTTCAGTCGCATGGAGGCCATGCGACTGAAGGGTGTCCATACGCCTGAATAGGGCTGTTGCACTCGAATGAATGTGTAGTTTGACTTCTGGCCTTCGGGGAAAGGTGCAGATGTAAGTTTGGACGTAAGGTAAACCGTAAGAGCATGTAAGTGCATGGTTATGGCCTTAGAGTGCATGTAGGGCATGATGATGATGATGATGTTGCATGTTTATGCATATTATGAATGTATGATGTTGCCCTGTATGATGATGATGAATATGTTTGATATGTTCCTTGTTATGATGTATGATTACCTTTCTTATGGCTTTACGTATTATGACGAATGAAATGAAGTATTATATAACGTAAAGTGGAAAGAGATGACACGGCTTGCATGCATCGGATAACGGGTCCTTCTTTGTGATTGACCATTATGTGGAACCTCTACCGCTTACCCTTAGTACTGTGGCATACGTTTAGCTGTTCATTTATTGACTTCGGCCCAGTGGCTATGACCGTCGGTTATCATTAGTACTGTGGCATACGCTTAGCTGTTCATTTATTGACTTCGGCCCAGTAGCTAAGACTGATTGGTTAACCCCAGTACCGTGGCATACGTTTAGCTGTTCATTTATTGACTTCGGCCCGGTAGCTGTGACTAATTGGGGTGTAGTATATGGTATTGGTACGGATGATGTCCGATGCGCAAGTAAGTTAAAAGGAACGAATGAATGAATGAATGAAGAAGATAATAATGATATTATCTATGCGTACGTATGATGTGTGATCACGCTAAAGTAACGAATGGTCTTATATGAAAGTAAAGTATGTTTTATTATTAAAACTAGAACTCACTCAGCAACGCTGACTTTTATTACATTTTCCAGTTGGCAGGTAAATGATTGCTGAGGATGGCACGGCGAGGCTACTCGGCTCCTTTGGGATGGCATCCAATTATATAGCTTTTGTGATGTAATGCAAACATGAATTTTGTAACCGGATAATGATGTATTATTTGGCAAAAGTATTTATAATGAAATGTGATGTCATTTTTGATTGTTTCCGCTGCAATGTTTTCTTAATGCAAATGAAATTATATGTTTTATGTGCGATGAATGACCAACTGTAAGCGTCCCGGGAACGGGGCCTTACAAGTTGGTATCAGAGCCAAAGTTTAAGTGAAATGGGTAAAATTTTCAAAATAAACCTTAACTTAAACTGAAAATGGGACGGAAAGGGAATGGGATGCCAAACTGAGTAGCTACGTGCCATCAGGTATTTTCTTAAAGTTAACCGGTTTTATGTGCGCATGGTATATGTTATGTGTTGTATGTAGATTTGAATACTGATGTAGTCAGGACAGGTAATACTTGGGGTGTGAAGAGTACAGTAAGTGGCTAATCACAACTGGCCACTGTAATTAGGGACTTACTATACTTGACATAAACTGAGTTGTTTCCTTGAATGACCGTGTTGGTGTTTGAATCTTTCAGTGTGATAGAGTATGGCTGGTGGTAGATCTTCTAGAGCTTCTGGGGGTGGAGGCCGTGATGGCCCTGTTACTGAACCACGCCCTAAGAGAGGAAGGCCTAGAGCTGAGAAAGAGGTTCCTGCAGAACCTGAGACTCCTCATCCAGAAGCGGGGGATGAGAGTGCGAACTTGAGGGCCTCGGTAAAGGAGGCTGTTGTTGAGGAAGTGCATCAGGTCATGCAGACGATCTTACCGTCTGTGGTGACCGAAGTCATCAAAGCTGTGAAGGAAGGGGAAAGGAAGGAGAGAAACCGGGCCTCGGGGGAGCAACCGGAGCCTGAAACTATTTTCTCCGATAATGAAGAGGAAGAGGAAGAGGAGCCTGTGCGAGAGGTAGCACGAGGCTGTAACTACGGGGTGTTCATGAGATGCAAGCCCCCAACTTTTGACGGTAATGACAATGCCGCTGCTGCTCACCGATGGGTGAGAGAAATGGAGGCTGTTCTCGACATAAGCGAATGCCGAGAAGATCAGAAGGTAAAGTTTGCCACCCACTCCTTTGTGGACTCGGCACTGTGCTGGTGGGACAACATTGTCCAAGCAGAGGGTAATCGGGCGATCGGGAGAATGAGGTGGCCCGAACTGAAGAAGATGGTGATCGAGGAGTTTTGTCCTCATAGGGAGATGGATAAGATTGAGAGGGAGTTCCTGCAGCTGGAGGCGGGATCCATGACGCACCAGCAATATACTACCAAGTTCAACGAGATGGCACGGTTGGTGCCGGATCAGGTGACGCCTCTTTCTCGGAAGATCAAGAGGTACATCCAGGGCTTACCGGTGGATGTCCGCCGGCATATGATCGCCGCCCGGCCAAGTACGTTTAGGTCGGCAGTTGATCTGGCCGGAAGACTTTATGATGAGAGGGGAGTGGTGGTGGTTGAAGCGAATAGGAAGGGTGGTGGTGATCGAAGCTGGAACGGGAAGAGGTTTGGTCGGGGTGAGGCCTCGACGGGTAACAAAAAGGCACGGGTGGATGACCGCCGCGTGGCCACACCGGGAGCAGGGTCGAGGAGATGTGGTAAGTGTGGAAAGGAGCATGCGGGAGAGTGCAGGCTGGGTTTGAATGTGTGCTTCAAGTGCGGAAAGACGGGGCATATGGCGAAGGATTGCCTGACGGGCAAATGTTTTAACTGTGGGGAAATTGGTCATATGAGCAGGGATTGCAAGAAGCCGAGGGCCGAGAGTTCAGGGGCGAAGAGGACGGGAGGTGATGGACCGAGGGCGAGCGCCAGGGCATTCACCATGACACAGGAGGAGGCTAGGACGGACCCTGACGTTGTGTCCGGTACGTTTCTGGTGAACCAAACTTTAGCTTCTGTGTTATTTGATTCTGGTGCTAGTAGGAGTTTTATTTCTGCTGCTTTCTGTGCTAAGCTGCCTGTTAGTAGTAGACGTGTTGATGCGCCCTTTGATGTAGAAACTGCCATAGGTAAGTCTACCAGGATTTCTGAGATGATAGAGAACTGTGATGTGGAGCTCGAGGGTCATAAGTTCCCGGTTAGACCGTTTGTGATGGCCCTAGGTGGCTTTGATTTGGTCCTTGGGATGGATTGGTTAGCGGACTTCGAGGCGAACATCGTGTGTCGCAAGAAGATGATTCGGTTGTTGGCGCCTGACGGTAGTTCAGTGACGGTGTATGGTGATCGGGTTACTACGATTCCGAAAGTGATCTCGATGGCGGTGGCGGGAAAGTGTATGAGGCGTGGATGTAGTGCCTACTTGGCCTATGTAAAGGATGTGGATACGCCAACACCACAACTAGCCGATGTACCGGTTGTGTGTGACTTTCCAGATGTGTTTCCAGAAGATTTATCAGGAGTGCCACCTGACAGAGAGATTGAGTTTCAGATTGATCTGATACCGGGTGCCCAACCTGTCGCCAAGGCACCGTATCGGTTGGCTCCGACCGAGATGAAAGAGTTGATGGAGCAGTTGCAGGAGTTGCTTGATAAGGGGTTCATTAGACCGAGTATCTCTCCTTGGGGTGCCCCGGTCCTGTTCGTAAAGAAGAAGGACGGTAGTATGAGGATGTGCATCGACTACCGCGAGCTGAACAAGTTGACAGTGAAGAACCGATACCCCTTACCGAGGATAGATGATTTGTTTGATCAGCTTCAGGGTGCCAGTTGGTTTTCAAGGATAGATCTTCGATCTGGTTACCATCAGTTGAAGGTGAAGGAGCAAGATATTCCTAAAACAGCTTTCCGTACGCGCTATGGTCACTACGAGTTTCTTGTCATGTCTTTTGGCTTGACCAACGCGCCAGCTGCTTTTATGGATTTGATGAACCGTGTGTGTCGGCCTATGTTGGATAAATCAGTGATTGTGTTTATTGATGATATCCTGATTTACTCGAGGAGCGAAGCAGAGCATGTCGGTCACATTCGGGAGGTTTTAGAGACGTTGAGAAGGGAGAAGTTGTATGCAAAATTCTCCAAGTGCGCGTTCTGGTTGCGCGAAGTTCAGTTCTTGGGTCACGTGGTGAATCCCGACGGGATTATGGTGGACCCGGCGAAAGTGGAGGCGGTTATGCAATGGAAGTCACCAAAGACGCCATCTGAGATTCGCAGTTTCTTGGGTTTGGCGGGCTACTATAGAAGATTCATCCAAGACTTCTCTAAGATTGCTTCTCCACTGACTAAGCTGACCCGAAAAGATGTGAAGTTCGTATGGGGTCAAGCTCAAGAGAAGGCGTTTGAAGAATTGAAGGCGAGATTGACTCAAGCTCCTGTTCTGTCATTACCCGATGGAAGTGAAGATCTGGTGGTTTATTCCGATGCTTCTTACTCGGGATTGGGGTGTGTGTTAATGCAGAGAGGAAAGGTTATAGCCTATGCATCCCGACAGTTGAAGGTTCATGAGGTCAATTATCCTACTCATGACTTGGAGCTAGCAGCTGTGGTCTTTGCATTGAAGATTTGGAGGCACTATCTGTACGGGACTAAGTGCACCATATTTACTGACCACAAGAGTCTGAAGTACTTCTTTGAGCAGAAGGATTTGAACATGAGGCAGAGGCGGTGGTTGGAACTTATAAAGGATTATGATTGTGAGATCCACTACCATCCGGGCAAGGCCAACGTGGTGGCTGATGCCCTTAGCCGGAAAGAGAGGCCCGAGCCGATCCGGGTGAAAGCCTATCAGTTGATCATGACCTCCGACGTGATGATGCAGGTTAAAGAGTTTCAAGATGAGGCATTGAAAGAAGATCATCTTAACTCTGAAAGAATGAGAGGTCTGGTTGGGGAATTGGGTGAAAACACACTCGGTGTTAGGACCCGATTCGATCGTGTGTGGATTCCTCGTTTTGGGGATCTACGGGTGAAGATAATGGATGAAGCTCACAAGACTCGGTACTCCATTCATCCTGGTGCCACGAAGATGTACCATGATATGAAGAAAGATTATTGGTGGCCGGGTATGAAGCGCGACGTGGTGGAGTATGTGAGTAAGTGCCTAACTTGCTTACAGGTGAAGGCTGAGCATCAAAAGCCGTATGGGAAGATACAACCTTTGGATATACCGGAATGGAAGTGGGAGCACATCACCATGGATTTCATTACCAAATTGCCGCGTACTCCGAAAGGGTACGATGCCATATGGGTGATAGTTGATCGTTTGACGAAGAGTGCTCACTTCCTACCGATCCGCGAGACATATTCATCTGAGAGGTTGGCTGATCTGTTCATCAAGGAGATTGTGACTCGTCATGGTGTGCCGGTGTCTATCGTGTCGGATCGCGACACCCGGTTTACATCTAAATTCTGGAAGAAGTTCCACGACGCTATGGGGACGAGGTTACATATCAGCACGGCTTATCATCCCCAGACTGATGGTCAGTCAGAAAGGACCATTCAGACGCTGGAAGACATGCTTCGGGCATGTGTGATTGATTTTGGTGGAAGTTGGGATGACCACCTACCGTTAGCTGAATTCTCATACAACAACAGTTATCATGCGAGCATTGGTATGCCTCCATATGAGATGTTATACGGTAGGAGATGCAGAACGCCCGTTTGTTGGGGTGATATTGGTCAGAAGGAATTGGGAAGCGTCGAGGTAATCGAGGCTACGACTGAGAAGCTTGAGAAGATCAAGGCCTTCATGAAGGCAGCCAAAGACAGACAGAAGTCGTATGCTGATAAACGACGCAGACCGATTGAGTTCCAGGTGGGTGACCGGGTTATGTTGAAGGTCTCACCTTGGAAGGGTATCATTCGCTTCCGAAAGCGGGGCAAGTTGAGCCCAAGGTATATAGGCCCTTTTCGAATCATTGCTCGAGTAGGAGAGGTGGCCTATAGACTGGAGTTACCAGATGAGTTAAGTGGAATTCACCCGACATTCCATGTATCTCATCTAAGGAAGTGCTTAGCAGATGAAGATATGATTGTCCCATTGGAAGATATCGAAGTAGATGAACGGCTCAATTATGTGGAGCAACCAGTGGCAATCATCGATCGAAAGGAGAAAAGGCTAAGGAATAAAGTGGTTCCTCTTGTGCGTGTACAGTGGAAGCACAGGAAGGGATCCGAGTCAACGTGGGAGACTGAGGAAGAAATGAGACAACATTATCCACGTTTGTTCGAGTAATGACAGGTTTCGGGGACGAAACCTATTTAAGGGGGGTGGACTTATAACACCCGGAAATTTATTATTTTGAAGCCGACGAAGAAAGAAAAGAAATAAAGTCCAAAGTTGAGGGACCAAACTCGCCAACGAAGAAAAGTTGGGTAAGGTGGTGATATGTGTAGGGAGAGGGCAGCCCACTCTCCCCACACTTCACACATTTCAGCCACCAAAGAAGAGAGAAGAGAGAAAGAAGAGAAAAAGGGAGAAAAGGGGTTGATTCGGGTGATTCGAGTGTCCAAATCCGTCGAGTAGCAAGCCAAATCGAAGCTCTTGTCTTTGTGCTCGATTGTGTGAGTTCTAGGACCCCACTTTTACTTGTTTTCAACTGATTTTGGGGCTGGAAGATGTCAAAAACCCGTTTTTATGTGTGAGTGTGTTTGACCCATTTGGGTGTGATGTGTATGGTGTGTTTAGAGTATGATTTCGGGCTTGTGTGTGCTTGTATGGTGTTAAGGTATGCATTCCTAAGGTCCAGGAGGGTTGATTTAGGCTTAGAATGGGTTTGGATGAGCTTGGAGGCCGAAAATGGCAGATTGGGTTCGGGATGAACTCCATTCTGCATCAGCTAGGGCTAGGCGACCGAATGAAGGCCATACGGCCGAATGAGGGCGATTGAAGTTCATTCGCACGATTGGGACTCAGTCGCACGACTGGGAGTCCAGTCGCATGCGGGTTGTACGACTGAGGGTTCAGTCGCATAAATGCTTAGTCGCATGAGTCCATTCGCATGAGGTTAGTCGCATAGGTGCCCATTCGCAGTAATCCCATTCGCACAAGGTCCATACGCACGATTGGATGTTCATTCGCATAGATGACCATCCGCATGGGTCCAGTCGCATGATGTTCAGTCGCATGGAGGCCATGCGACTGAAGGGTGTCCATACGCCTGAATAGGGCTGTTGCACTCGAATGAATGTGTAGTTTGACTTCTGGCCTTCGGGGAAAGGTGCAGATGTAAGTTTGGACGTAAGGTAAACCGTAAGAGCATGTAAGTGCATGGTTATGGCCTTAGAGTGCATGTAGGGCATGATGATGATGATGATGTTGCATGTTTATGCATATTATGAATGTATGATGTTGCCCTGTATGATGATGATGAATATGTTTGATATGTTCCTTGTTATGATGTATGATTACCTTTCTTATGGCTTTACGTATTATGACGAATGAAATGAAGTATTATATAACGTAAAGTGGAAAGAGATGACACGGCTTGCATGCATCGGATAACGGGTCCTTCTTTGTGATTGACCATTATGTGGAACCTCTACCGCTTACCCTTAGTACTGTGGCATACGTTTAGCTGTTCATTTATTGACTTCGGCCCAGTGGCTATGACCGTCGGTTATCATTAGTACTGTGGCATACGCTTAGCTGTTCATTTATTGACTTCGGCCCAGTAGCTAAGACTGATTGGTTAACCCCAGTACCGTGGCATACGTTTAGCTGTTCATTTATTGACTTCGGCCCGGTAGCTGTGACTAATTGGGGTGTAGTATATGGTATTGGTACGGATGATGTCCGATGCGCAAGTAAGTTAAAAGGAACGAATGAATGAATGAATGAAGAAGATAATAATGATATTATCTATGCGTACGTATGATGTGTGATCACGCTAAAGTAACGAATGGTCTTATATGAAAGTAAAGTATGTTTTATTATTAAAACTAGAACTCACTCAGCAACGCTGACTTTTATTACATTTTCCAGTTGGCAGGTAAATGATTGCTGAGGATGGCACGGCGAGGCTACTCGGCTCCTTTGGGATGGCATCCAATTATATAGCTTTTGTGATGTAATGCAAACATGAATTTTGTAACCGGATAATGATGTATTATTTGGCAAAAGTATTTATAATGAAATGTGATGTCATTTTTTATTGTTTCCGCTGCAATGTTTTCTTAATGCAAATGAAATTATATGTTTTATGTGCGATGAATGACCAACTGTAAGCGTCCCGGGAACGGGGCCTTACAGATGAATTGAAAGAAATTGAAGGATTGATTGAAGAAATTATTGACCTGAAGCTTCTGAAGAATATAAGAAATTGAAGGTGAGTTATGTGAGGATTTGGGAATTGAATATATAGTAGGATGAGTTAGTTGGTTAACGTTTTATGGCCATTGATGAGTGCAAATAGACAACGTAAGGGGGTGTGTGCTTAGGTGTGGTGGTGGTAGGGATTGTCGAAAGCGGAATCGGGTAGGGCCTGCCGGAAATGGCTTTTAGAGGAGGTGGAGTTGTGTTCAAACTATAGAAGATGAAGTGCGGGTATGGGCGTAGGTGGTTTGGGGGGGGGGGGGATTGGGGGTGAGGGGCATTATTTTTTTCTAAGTTTTCTATTTTTTTTATAATTGAAGTGTAAAATGGTATGTTTACACCCACTTAACGGAATTTATTAACGGATATTTAACGGAATGACTAAATACGTTACGTTTTTTCGAACTGTATGACTAAACCTGCAATTTTTCAATCCCAGATATGAAATATAAAATTTAAACAAAACTTAAGGAACTGTGTAATTTACTCTAAAAATTTTTATCAAAATAATACAACTTTAGTCATCAATTTTACAACACTTATTATCAACAAAAATTCTTATTCTTGCACCTTTTATGGTGGACTCATAGAGGCAAGAGATCAATTGTGATAGATGGTTTAGTTTTGATATAGGATCTATGCTATAATGTTTATTTCACTTTCATTCTTTGTTTCTTCTCACTAATAGATCTAATGCTATAATTGGATGGTTTAGTTTTGAGATAGGATCAAAAGATCAATAGTTGATATTTTCTACAACCATAAAACCTTTTAAAGTCAGATTTTTTTATAATAGATTCCCTATCAGATTATTATTATTTATATAAGGCCAAAAATGTACATCTTACGTGGGGAACAGACATACCTTTTCCTTTATTGGGTTAATTCCGGATTCAAGACCATTCAATTCAATTCCATTTTATAAAACCATTTCAAGTCCGTTAATAATATTATTATATTATTCAATAGTTTAAAATCTATCGCTTGTACTGTTTCTTGCTAAATTGTCTCGTTTCTGCTGACACCCACATACCCACTCACTCTTGTCACCATTATCGAGCTCCAAAAAGCTTCAAAACTGTACGTGTTTTCTGTGTGTCAGAGGAATAGAGACGTTACAACGTCTCTTTTGAGGTTAAATTCGTCTAATTTGAGTGTGTAATCTGATGAACAGTGTGTTTTAGAAAGAGATTTGGGGGAAATCGACTTGTGGGTGCAGGATGTCAAGAGGGTTTCGATTGATCTTTGCTGCTTCGCTTGTTCTTATGCTTCTTGGTATGTTCTGTTTGTTATGCACATTATGTGTTTGTGTAAATGCCTCTATGAAGTTTTGTGGTTGGTGTGTTGATCAAATGTTTAGAATCTTGTGTTTGTGATGGTGGTGTGTGGTTTTAAGCTGATTTGTTGTGTTGATTCATATTCTGTTTTGTGGGTTTGAGATGATTTGTTGAATTCATTCACATTTTGGTTTTGTGGGTTTTAGATGATTTGTTTGAACTGATATACATTTTGGTGTTTGGAGACATAGATCTCTTTTCAATGCTGTAACATTGACTCACTAATGAGATGTTATTTGGTTTAATATCAACATGCATAAAGTGTTTCTACTTCTTAGTGTATATTTCTGTTCATTATAAGGAGTTCTTGATTTGATCAAAGTTGTTTAGAGTAAGGGCTGTTTGGATGTGTGGTTAAACTCCACAATACTCAGTTTAATGTTTTGTTTTGGGATAACTGATAATATATGCTCAAATTTGGAAATTTGTGGAGGAAATTGACTTAGGAGGTGTTTGGATATGTGTTTTAGAATGAGTTGTAGAAGATAGTGTTTGCATTTGCTTTAGCCTGTTTGAAGTTGCATTTGTTAGATACTTTGGAGTTAATAGACAAACATTGCCAAATAAGATATTGTTGTGATAAAGGAGAGTCTTTTTGTTAGATATTGTTGTTTTTGTATCTGCTTTAGCCTGTTTGAAGTTGCAACTGTATATAATTTTGAATTAATAGACAAAAATGGCCAAATAAGATACTATTGTGATATAGGAGAGGCCTTTTGTAAGGTTGGAGTAAAATGTACCAAACTTGGTTAAAAGAGAGGGTAAATAGGTGATTTTATTTAGGGGTGTTCATTTCTGGGTCGATCTATGTGTCGGCAATTTGGGCCAAACAATTAACTTCGGTTTTGGAAAACAGCAAACCAAACCAGCTGATTATTTTCTTAAATAATACATATTTAATTTTGTTACTGCGGGTATCAATAGACTGACTATTTGCTTAAAGAATATAAGCTTCTATATTGATTCAAACATTAAAAACCAAGTATTTTATGTGAATGTTGAAGTTTGAAATATGATAACAATACATGACATTAAGAGGTAGCATCAGCAATCCTAATGTAGTACTATTATCTTAACCATACATGACTGTTTTTTGTAAATGTAATAAACACCGCAACGTGTGATTGTGGTTGGGTGGCCAAGTGTATCCAATTTTGTTTATACCAAATTTGGCAAATATAATTGATGTTCAAGGACAGAAAATTATCCTTTTTTGCCTGTAATGACATTTGTTAATCTTTTGCTTTAAATAATCTGAATATGTAGCCATCGGTATTTTTAATCTTTTAAGACATTTGATGTTAGTCATCCAACTTTTTTTTTTGCCATAACTGATATAAACAGAACCAAATACATATTAAGGTGATGTTTAAGAAAATTATTGAATAGTTGGGTGACATCCATTATATAACATTCTTTTCTTGTTATTATTATTATTGTTTGAGTCATGAATGATCAGTTTTGGGTGTTTGGATAAACTAGTTATTGATTATCAAGGTTAAAATATGATTACATTTAGATAATCAAGTAAAAAATACCATAAAAACATATTATTCAAACGAATGTAATATTTGCTATTTTTTTCTTGAAGGAACCTGCAATGGAAGTAAAGTTGGAATCTGTTATGGAAGGAATGCAGATGATCTCCCAACTCCAGATAAAGCAGTGGACTTGATTAAAAATCAAAACATAAATTACGTTCGGATTTATGATTCCAACATACAAGTTCTCAAAGCCTTTGCAAACACGGGGATTGAACTCATGATCGGAATCCCAAACTCCGACCTTTTACCCTTTTCCCAGTTCCAATCAAATGCTGACACATGGCTAAAGAACAGCATCCTCCCCTACTATCCGGCCACCAAAATCACATACATAACAGTTGGTGCAGAAGTCACTGAAGCCCCTGGTAATGTCTCATCAATGGTGGTTCCCGCCATGACAAATGTCTTTAACGCCCTTAAAAAAGCTGGTTTACACCGTAGAATCAAAGTCTCAACGACCCATTCTTTAGGAGTTTTATCCCGTTCATACCCTCCTTCGGCTGGTTCTTTTAACAGCAAACATGCTGGTTTTTTAAAACCATTGCTTGAGTTTCTTGCAGAAAACCAATCACCTTTTTTGGTCAACGTTTATCCATATTATGCATATAGAGATTCATCAAACAACGTATCTTTAGATTACGCGCTTTTTGAGTCATCATCTGAAGTAATTGATCCAAACACGGGCTTGCTTTACATGAACATGTTCGATGCACAGATCGATTCGATCTACTTCGCGTTAGCGGGTCTTAATTATAAGACAATAAAAGTCAAAGTCACTGAAACGGGCTGGCCTTCAAAAGGATCCCCGAAAGAAACTGCTGCAACACCTGAAAATGCGCAGACTTACAACACGAATATTATCCGCCACGTCATCAACAACACTGGTACGCCAGCTAGGCCCGGTGAAGAGCTTGATGTTTATATTTTTTCCTTGTTTAATGAGAACCGAAAGCCCGGACTGGACTCAGAAAGGAACTGGGGTTTGTATTATCCTGATCAGACGAGTGTTTATAATGTTGATTTTACTGGGAAAGGTACAGTTGATGTCAACAATGGTGGAAATTTGACTAGTGTAAATGGGACTTCTTGGTGTATTGCTAGCTCTAATGCTTCGGAGGAAGATTTGAGAAACGGGCTGGATTGGGCTTGTGGGTCTGGAAATGTCGATTGTTCACCGATCCAGCCTAGTCAACCCTGTTTTGAGCCAGATAGCTTAGTGTCACACGCTTCGTATGCTTTTAATAGTTATTATCAGCAAAATGGAGCTACTGATATTGCTTGCAGCTTTGGAGGAGCGGGGATCAAAACGAACCAGAATCCAAGTAAGTATTTTGACCCGTTCACTAGTCAATTGGTCGATTTGGGTTATGTTGGGAGTTATATATAAGAAAATTTATGATAGGGTGTTTATCATCATCATCACATTAATATAGATTTTGCAATGATACAAGAAAGATCATAAAAAGACAAAAGAACGTTTTTGCAGGTCAACCCGACTTGACCCGTTACTTTTTCGGACATGTTACAAGCGGGTTGGGTGTTTTCAACAGTTTTGTATACTTCGGGTGGTCCGTAATTGTTATATCTGTTTGACTATCTCCCTCTTAGATACTTCTTTTTGCTTTGCTATCGGGTCATAGAAGTCAAATGTTGACTTTAGTTATAAATTTAGGTTGTCTTTATTTGTTTTCTTGGTTTTTAAACATTGATCTTTGTATGGACAGGTTACGACAATTGCTTGTATATGACAGCCGGGTATGTAAAAATCATCAAACCCTGAAAAGACATCAATCTAATTATAGTAATAGTTTTATTGCACTAAAATGCAACAAACTTTCACCTACAGATTTTATCTTTTGATGTAACAAATATAATCTTTGTTATGATTTGAAGTGTTACTTATGTCACAGTTAACATTTGGTGAAAGTCCTTTACATCTTGGTGCAATAAACCCTACCATATGGCGGTATTCATTGTACGGTTTGGTCAGTTTGACAAAATATTAAGGTCAAACGGCTTACTGCAGTTTTGGAAAACGACAAATCAAACTGGCTGGGTTGGGTGGGTCGATCAAAGTGGTCTTTTTTAGCGGTCAGGTGGTCTGAACCATAAATTTACTTAAAAAATACTTGTTTGTATTATAATTTTCAAATGATAAAGATTGATCATAAATATAATACATATGCATTATAGCATGTTCCATAAAAAAAACAGAGTAAATAGAAAAAAAGGCTAAACGACCTGTTATTGTTTATTTCGCTGGTTTTTAAGTTTCAAACCGCCTGCCAGTCCAGTAAACTACCAAAACCGAACAACCAAAACACTCTTACTAAAACAATTTACGTGTTATTTTAGCTAAACTTTGCTACAAACTTGTGACAGGAGTAACAAGACTGCTGCAAATAACGTAACAACAAACGCAAACGCAAATGCAACTTCTTCAGGGCGAAGAGAGTTTTCACTCCTGAATCCTTATTATTTTCTGCTCATCATCGTGGTTTTCTTGTCGTCCCAATCTCTCTGAACCAATGTCTAAAGAGACTGTGTTTCAGTATGTATTTTGCCATTTTGGGTAGTTAAATTATGTAATATCTTCCCTAATTTTGTATCATAAGGGTAGTAGTATGGTAGGTAGATGTTGTAATTTGTAAACATGTACCATCAAATGTATGGTAGCCCGATGTTGTTGTACTCTCACATGTAGTAATTGTGAAAGCTGCATGTTTGTTTCTGTTGTACGGATAACTTGATTTCTGCATGGTGTCACTGCACTTCACATTTCACATTGTGTGATTCTTGTGAAACAAAAGGTGCAAATACTGATTTTGAGTATGAGCTTATAAGGAACTGGCTCGATAAGAATATCGAGCTTCTCAAGACTTGAATAAGGAGCAAGCGGGTGTTTTGGATTGGTTTGTTTACAGTCTTGTTTTATATATCAGAACATATTACTAGTAAATTAACAACGAGATCAGGTAATTCATAGCTCATACGAGGGGTTATGATAGGAAATAGTGATAGTAGGATTCGAATATGTGATGTCTGCCATAGAGGAATCTGACGTTTACCACATCTTCATGTATTGAAAGTTATCTAATAAGATCTTATAGAAAAATCTTGTAAAGAGAGCTTGTTTAGCACAAAGATGATCTTTAATCATAAGTTGTTCCGGTAATCTAACATTACTTGTAGTATTTTGCACCATATCTTGTATGATTCCTGTGAAACAAGGGATGCAAACTTACCTTTTGTCGAGTAATTTGTGCTCAACTTTAACCTTTACTGAATTCCACTGCAAAAAAATTAACAAAAAAAAGCCCAACTTATAAACAGGCGAACATAGATTTTATTTTTTTCACATACAACAATAAACTTATGTTCTGCTTATGAAAACTCACATTTTCGTTCTGAAAATGATGGTCATAAAATTTATTGAAAAAACTCAAAAGTTTTCTGACAAGCTCATATTTTACTTCTTGCAAATAACTCTTCACGAGACCAACTCACATTTTTTTACTAAATCATTTTAACAAAGGAAAATTCTATAGAATTCTGATTATCGTAGGATCGGCTGACACTCTTAAGTTCGACTCATCAGTGGCTTCTCAAGGGCTAGGTATATGGTTGCCACCACCAGGGTTTAAGAGGACACTTTGTGACAAAAGAAAGTTAATGGGAATTTCGAGGACATTTCTTGAAAATTGAAAATGTTACAAAAATGATCCGTTTGTTATATCATAAATAGTACTACTATAAATAAATTCAGATGCATACTTAACTAGCATATCAAGTTATTCAAGCTCGATATCATTCAAGATGAACTCTATCAAGCTTTTATTTAGAGTAGTCTCTAACGACCATTTGAAGCCCTTTTACCGAAGGACAAATTCATCGAAAATCCAGCTGTCTGGGAAGGTGGTTCTCTGTCAATAATCAGGCCATGGGTAATACGATTTCCGCAAGGATTACCGATGGATCACCAACGTAACTATGAGCAACACATTACCGATGGATTACCAACAAACAATACGGATGGATCATGAAAACGAGTTTGAGCTTTCTTCAAGATGGCTAATTGGCAACCACTCACACTCGAATTGTTTCAAACAAACTAATCATCTAATTGATACGTACACATCAGTTTTTATGACTTTTATATATAACCAATGTCCAGTATGATCATTAAATGCAAATTTTACCTGTATAATATGCAGTCAATACAGTTTTTTGTATAATGATAGTAAAAAAAAAGGCTAGGGTAAACAAACTAGTAAAGATTTAAAAACATACACAAAGATATAATGATGAGGATTTGAAACATTCACCAAAACAAATGAACAAGTTTTAATAACGTTTAATTGAGGGCAATACCACCAAATGTTTGATTAATCTTTGATACATTGTCACACCTTAATTACTCACCGTATAATTTCCCTGCAAACGTAATTTCGAGTGATTACATATTCAAAATACAAAAGTTATAAAATATAAAGCACAAAAAATATACAATGATGCTTGGCAAATTAATTCGAAATTACTTGTTTGCAATGGAGCAACAGGTGAAATCTGATGTGGCAATATAAGCAGGTCAAATGAGTTAGGTATCTCGTTGTGTTATCACCGTTATGAGTTGTACGTTTTAACCAATTAGACTATAAGCCCCTAAATATTTCTACATGCAATTTGACTGAAAGCGGAAATTCAAAATAATGGAACCGAGAAACAGATCTGGTTTAAACCGGTCGGTCATCATTTCATTAATATAGAGAAAACAAAACCTGGTTTTAGACCAGACTGGAATAGAGCAGAACTGGCAGGTTACAAACTGGACCTGACCAATAACTGATTTTCCTTTTCATATATGAACCAAAACCGGAGCTTACATAACCGCTCTGCTATGATCCTATTCTGTTTGTCGGTTTAAATGGTGGGGGTCGAGTTTTACACGCCCCTACTGACTCGTTCGGTTATGCAAACAGATAACTTTTTGGTGCTATAGTGTGACCAATATGAATATATATGTCAATAATTTAAGTTTTAAAATGTGTAAAAATACACTTTTGAGGACTTTCGATCTGTTTCCTTTAAAGCTAGTACTTTTTTTTAATTTTTTATTTTTTTATTTTACATGTTTTGGCCCATTAAAATATAACATAACCATAATGAACCATTTCCTAAGTAAAAGGGTTGTAATTGACACAGCTATTAATCAATAAAGAATTTAAACGGAAAAAACATGCATACTAAAAACTTAAGTGAAATAAGATTACAAAAATCATGTTCTTTCAATAATAATATGATTTTTTCAATAAAGTTATTAAGGAGGTTCTATAAAAATAACTGTGTGTTCCTTAACCACTTTTTCTTAAAGCTAATATACATAATTTTACTTGTTTGACTCGGTACATATAAAACATTACATTAAATGACTATTTCATAAGTAAATGAGCTGACATTTACACAAGCACATGTAAGGTAAGTGAAGAAATTAAAAGGGAACATACAAACATATTAAAAACCCTGGTCAAGGAGGTAGTCACCGAGCCTTTCAACAATCATGTTACATTGTCCTGGGGTCATTGGCTCATCGTAGATGCCAATGATTAATGCCATTCCAGTCTTCTTGACTGTAACACCACCAGGTCCCTGTAATCAAAACAACAATCACAATTCAGCAGCTAATTACCTGATCAGAGCAAATTACTGCTTAAAACCTGGAAAACTAAGGGTGTTAGCCTAAGTTTAAGCAATGAAACACGTAAAATAACAATGAAGAGGTGGCAAGATGAGCGAGTTGGGTGTGTTTTAGTATGAGACAGGACAAGTCAGACATTCTTTTGTTGTCTATTTTACTATAAATAATTGTGTTAATTATGAAAACAAAACATATTAATGGTAATCTGAATATATGAATGCAATATGAGGTTGTATGCACTGAAGAAAAGACTTTGTACAATTTTCAATCCATTCAGCCCATTCACTTTTAGCTTACATTTTATTTATCACATCCTGAATTGAGCCATTTATAAGCAAACAGGTTAAAACTATCATGTCTACTTTGCGTGCTCATAAACAAAGATGCCTCTAGATTTATACCAGTTATAAGTAGATGGTTCCAACTAATATTTGAAATAGTGGTGACACAATGTAAATGCTATAAACCAAAGTATGAAACGTTTCAACAAACCGTGGTTGTCAAGATCTTGATCTCGAATCTTGATATCTTACATTTAGTTTCATCGAAAACATGTCAATCTTACGTAAGGATTGTAAGATCTTGCTTCGATAGATCTTGCTTGACTTGGATTAGTGATTTAAAAGGACTATAAATGAGCCAACTTTGTTAAAGTAAATACATCAACATATCAACTAATCGGCTAACAAGCCTGGCCGGAAGAGTATATTTCATGATATTATTCGACTTAAATAACTCAACACCTAAAATCCAAATCCTTATTAGCCTAATTTTGTAACTTAATAACTTAAGTCATTCTACACTATTGTTATAATGTTCAAATTTTGAATCATCAATGATATTGCAATTTCTCTTCAATATGAGGTACCACACATATGAAAGAGACTATGACATTCAGTAGAAACTTCCCAATCCAATCTTACCATCCTGATCTTTCAAAGACAAAATCGATCCAAAGAAAGAGCACAATCTTGACACCCTTGCTAGATATACTAGTGATTGACTTTTCAATAAACTATACTTGGCTATTTGTTGTACTATTTGAGAATGCAAAAGTAAAATACCATACTTTATAAGAGTAATCAATTACGAGCTATGAAATGTAAATGCCGAATAAGCAATAATACACATCACACAACATCTTCACCTTTGAAAAATAGTAAGGATAACGTAATTGAAGGCTACCTAAGTATTCAACCTTTATATTAAGGCCGCCGTGTATAGAAACTACTTTATAGGACACCTAACTACGTAGCGGTTGCATTTTTACCATTTTTTTCTTTTTTTTTACGTTGAACATTGCTTCTTAATGGCCTATAAAGTAATTTCAATATATGAGTGACCGTAACACAAAAAAAATTGAAAACATGAGTGAGCTCCACATACATTTCCCCAATTTTCGTATTATCCTAAGAAAGTAAGTACCATGGTCATTTTGCAACTAAAAGACTAGTACAAGGGTAAGGGAATATAATCACTTCGCAAATAGTATCTTCCCTAGTGTCTTATTTAACTAACGTCAATTACCAGAACAAAATTAAGTGTAATAACGAATCACCTTTTTGCCTCGAATAACAGCTCCTGCCTCGCCTTGAATCACCATATATTTGGTCCCACCAAGGTGTAAGCCAGTTGGAGCAAGTGAGCCAGGCTCATTGAAGTCATTCATGATGGCAGTTATTTCCTCCGGCTTCGCCTGCACCTCAGCAAAACAATAGATGTTAGATCAATAACATTTGGGATTTAAAAAGAGTATGCATTAGCTTAGAAACTGCATTTAAGTTCCAACATTTGTTTTGCAACAATGATATATAAATTATTATTTATTTGAGACCGAGACAAAAATGAATATTTTTTCCTCTTTAGTTGATACATCCAAGCAACAAACTTTCTGTTTTTTGCATTTGCTTACAGCTTTTAACTTGACCAGCCACATACATACATACACAATCTACTTCAGATTCCATTACATTTCTCTATGTTCCAATTTAACACACACTCACCTTGGAGTTAATAAGATCTATCATCATAGATTAGAGAGTGTTTGGAATTGATTACTAGAAATGACTATCCGATTCTATAAGCAACTTCAAACTGCTTATTTCCATCCTAAATAATCAGATAAACACTTTCAACAATCAATCCCGAACACTCTTAAACTACTTATCGTTAGTATCAAAACACAATAAGCACAAAAACACTTTCAAAAAGCAAATCCTAAATCCCCCCTACAGAGACTTCAGTATATAAATATATCAGTTTGGATCATGTGTCCACAAGGAGACATCGTCATGGTCAAGTGGTGTGCCCCATAACCAAAACGTTAGAGTTCAAATCGTGCAGATACATGCTGCAGTGTATTTATCCTAGAAAATCTAGGAATCACTATACAAAAAAAAAGGATCATATTATCATGCATGTCTCCAATTAACGATTCCATTTAACCTCACTCAGAAGTCAGATCTGGAACCTCCACATCCTTCAGATAATAAAATCAAACATAAACATCTAGATCACATCCATCTATTAACCACTAAACAAAATCAAACCAAAACAAACCAATCACAACCTAATAAAACCCGATCGCAATAGATCAACACACAAACGCATCAAAACACCACAATCGACCTCAAAAACAACACTGATATCAACCAGATCCAATCATCCAAACCTTAAATTGAGCATGAAACACACTCAAACAAAGCAATGGAAGTAGAAAAGTAGGTGAAATAAAGTCGAATAAAGTAAGATTAGGTGAAATTGAAAAGGACCTGAGGGAAGGTGGATGATTGAGCCCAAATGCTGCCGTCGTGACCGATGATGGCAGCTGCTGTGAGGTGGTTGCCTTCGATGTCGCACATCAAGTGGTCATCGACGTAAGCTTGCCACGACATGTGATTGATCGGTTTTGATCTTCTTCTGTAAAATCGATTTGTTGCCGATGAATGCGGTAGCAGTGGATATAGCGTGGAGACAACGAAAGTGTGGTGTGGGCTTCAGGATTTTTCGAATGGAATCTGATACCTGTTTGTGAATTCTCGGTTTTGCCCCTCTTGTTTTTACTTGATTTTGAGTATGCAGCCAATGTTTTCAAAACAAAATCGGCACGGCCACAACCATCTTCTATGATAAGTGTTTGACTTAATTTTTTATGTAGCATTTTCTGATTCAAAATATGTAAGTTACATGATCTTTAAAGATGATTTTCAGGTCCTTCATGTTTTGTTATCAATTGCATACTTTTTGTATGTGTTGGAATATTGATCTTAGCTGCATTTATTCTTAACCAGTACAATATTTTGTTGTAAGTTCGTCGTTATTTGATAGTGTTGCTATCATGGTTTACCTTGTGTTGACTTTGAGAAATGAAATTTTGTCATATGTGAACATATACCTGACTAAAATCATGTTTTATGTGGATCTCTTATACACCCATTATCAGCATGACCAACTATGAGCGACTTATTAATTTTCTAGTAGGAAAGACCTAGGTATCATTACCCACAAATATACAAGAATATATTTATATGTTGGGTTTGAATGTTCTATTGCTAGCACAATATATAGTCTCGTGATTTTTACGAGACACATGTATGCATTGATCACGCTTTGAGTACAATACTTGTGGATCAAGTACTTCAGTATCTTTTTAGAGGCGGTAAGAATTCTTGTGTGTGTTGACTTTGAAAAATGAAAATTTTGTCATATGTAAACATATACACCCATTATCAGCATAACCAACTATGAGCGACTTATCAATTTTCTAGTAGGAAAGACCTAGGTATCATTACCCACAAATATACAAGAATATATTTATATGTTGTGTTTGAATTTTATATTGCTAGCATAATATAATGTCTCGTGATTTTTACGAGACACATGTATGCATCGATCACGCTTTGAGTAGAACATTGTGGATCAAGTACTTCACTATCTTTTTAGAGGCGGTAAGGATTCTTGTGTGTGTCTAGTGATCATATAACTATTGTGTGCTTAGTAAATAAACTTTTTCCATATTAAAATGTATTTGCATCTTTATAATGTAGTTTTATTGATAGAAAAATATTCAATTACACATACACTTGAAGTACAAGTTTGAGAATGATTAAATTGTGTTAAGAGTCTTTCAAAATTCTATCTCTACCAGTTTGAGAGTTTCTTCATTAGTTTAAAGTTTAAACCGTAATTATAGTATACTTAATGAGGAAAATTTTCATAACTACAACAATCATAACTTACAACACATATTCTCAAACTCTTGATCGAGGAATAATAAAGTTGTGTTAGTTTCTTTCAAAATTCTCTCACTAATAGTTCGACGATTTCTCTTGATGATGTTTAGATTATCATCATAAACTGTGATTACAGTGAACCCTATATTGGAAAATTTAACATGCTTTGGCCACCAAAAGTTAATAATTAGTTAATAGTTGTATTTTCAACTAAAATCTTAAGATTACCATTAATTTAACA
Organism: Flaveria ramosissima; assembly: GCA_025215565.1. Classification (NCBI taxonomy): domain Eukaryota; kingdom Viridiplantae; phylum Streptophyta; class Magnoliopsida; order Asterales; family Asteraceae; genus Flaveria; species Flaveria ramosissima. The sequence continues at coordinate 17,704,837 of CM046030.1, forward strand.
TGTCACCAGTGAGATTGTATTATGGGATTTTAATATTCAAAATTTATTACATCGAAAAAACAAGTAAAAGGTTATTGAACTTTATGTAGTCGATGAAATGTTATACGATGAATAGTTGGAGAAGAAAACTCCAAGATAACAACTATATTTTTTTAAACTCTCATAAGGAAAACTATAGATATAAAAAAAAACTATGTGAAATTCGTTGAAGGAAGAAGAAAGAAAAGGGTCGGGTCTACATGCCCTGATCAACGAGATAATCTCCCAACCTCTCGACAACCATGTTGCATTGTCCCGGAGCAACGGGCTCATCATAAATGCCCATCACCATGGCTTGGCCCGTTTTCTTGATGCATAATCCTCCGGCTCCCTACCAAACCAAAGTTTAACACAAGTTGCTAGAAGTTATTAACAAAAAGTTTAATAACGATGTAAAACAAGTTTGGGTCAAAACAAGTCGTTTAACAACATAAATGCTTAAAGTTATGAGCGTCATACATTATTTGTATATTTAAATTATTACAATAATATTACTGTTTCTTTTAATTTATAAAATTTACCACTTGGTAAAGTGTAAAATAGGCAATCTTTGGACCTTGGGGCATGTTTTATATCAAAAATATCAAATAGAAAAAGCTAAAAGGAAACATGTTATTTTGAAGCTTTAGATTTAACTTGATCCGTTTTATTTTAAATATAAAGGTGTTAACGTGTCAACCCAACTCAGTCGTTTCTCAACCCGAACCCATTAATTCTATGTTACCTTCTTTCCACGGATAACAGCTCCAGGCTCGCCCTGGATCACCATGTATTTTGCGCCTGCGAGAAATAAACCCGTAGGGGCAAGAGTTCCGGGTTCATTGAATTCATTAATGATGGCTTTCATCTCCTCAGGTTTAAACTGCAAAACCAAAATGGGATATAAATTTACATTATTCTATGAAAACCTGTTACTGGAAAACTCACAGTCCCGTCAATATCATGCTAATTAACGAGATAAGATAAAAATTCAAAACAAATATGTCGAAACGTAATGAATGCAGACCTGAGGAAAGGTAGAGCTTTGGGCCCAAACGGCACCGTCGAGACCGAGAATAGCGGCAGAGGTGAGATGCTGACCGGTGCCTTCGATGTCGCACATCAAATGATCATCCACGTAAGTTTGCCACGACATTTTGATGCCAAATTGTAAGAGAGATTGAATGAAATTTGGGAGATGAGAAGATGATGATGATGATGATTAGGGTTAAATACAGGATGAAGATTTGAAGAGAATTACATTCATCCATTCAATCACCGCCATCATCGCCAGCTTCTTCGCCGGAGTTAACAACCGTTGGAATATTATTATTGTTATTATTATTATACGTCGATTCACCAGCATTTCAATTTAACTTATTTCTGTTATTATTATTATTATTATTACTCCTATATTAATTGATAATGAGTAGAACGGTAATTATTTTAAAATATTAATATTAATAATAATGTTTATTTATTGAAGTATATGATAATATAATAATAATTATAAAATTATAATAATATTTGTTTATTAAATTATATTTATTTTGTTAAATTATATTTGTTTATTGAATTCAAATATATCTGGTTAACTTTGACATATCATTTTAAGCTCTTTAAGTTTGTAAAGTTTCGGGTTTATATACCTCGGTACAATTTTTATTTTAAAAATTAATTTCTTACGTTCATATTTTGAGGTATGTATTGGTATGTGTTGGGTCAGGTATAAAACATTTCCAGGCATATTTTTATATACACTTTGAGATAATCTACATTTCGATGTTCAGCTACCTTTTGACGTTGGTTTTGTTCGGAAATGAGTCGGGTTAAAAAATGTTTGATTCAACGGTATAAATTAGAGTTACTCTATGTTCCAACGTAGATTTAGTTTGAAACAAGTCGGGACAATTGTAACTAATGTGTTTTTTGTGTATGTTTGACGTGGTCTACGTTTTGACATAATTTTGTTTGGAGGAAAAGTAGTTGAAGTAGAGTTTTTTTTTCTAAATTAGTGTTGTTACAAATATTATTTACCAAAATAGGTGTTTTAATAAGTATTTACCAAAATGGGTATTTATTAAAAACTTTCATTTTCCCACTCATAATATTATTGGACAAAAAAGTTTTAATTTTAATTAAATACTATTATTTTAAAAGGGTTAAAGGAAAAAGTTTTTACAAACCCAAATCTTTTTTTAAACATGCAGTTTAAAATTAAAGTTTCTTTTAGAATAAAATGTGTTTTTAACACAATGTTTTCTTAAAAATATCTTTAAATATAAAAATCAGATATCCATATTTGAGGCAATTTATCTACTATTGTTACGTGAAATTTGTTAGGATTTTTTTCACACATTCATTTAAATATTAAAAAAATCAATAACTTAAATTTATAATGTTAAATATTTCTATAATACTGAACACAAAATAAGATATTTAAATCAATATATGTTCAAAAATATAAAGATAAACCATTTATCTTTTTGGCTTGATCATGATAAATCAATTTTTTTAAATACATTTGTATCTTTGATTAAATTAATTACAAACGTGTTCCAAAAGTATATATGTTCAAAAATTAAAAGACCCAAAGGTTTGTAAATTTTTCACAAAAGTATTTATATTTTTGGTTTGTAGAACATTAAAAAATATTTATAAACTAAGACTGACCTTTTAGTTTTTTTTATATTTAAAACAAAATGTGTGATGCATCTATTATACATGTTTGTACATTTCAAATATTAATATAATACTTGTATTTAGAAAAGGTTTAATGATAACATTTGTGAAGAACTAAAAGCATTTAACATAAACTTGTTATAAAGTGGCAGGTCAAAAAAATTGTTTTTTAAAACTTTTTATTTTAATCCTTTTTAAATAACATTATTTAATTAAAGAAACTTTTTTATCCAATAAGATTATGAGTGAGAAAAGAAAGATTTAAATAAATACCTATTTTGGTAAATACTTTTCAAAACACCCATTTTGGTAAATAAAAATTGTAACAACACCATTTTAGTAAAAAACTCAGTTGAAGTATAATACATTTTCGTTCAATGGTATAAATTCGAGTTACTTAACGATTCGACGATAATTTAATCCGGAGACAAGTCGGGTCAAGTGTTAATCTATACTTAATTACGCTGCGCACGATACTGCTGCAACATGCGTCTAGTAAAACACTAGTTAGTATTATATTTGAAGCCGTTAATACGTCCACTTATTATAGTTCTTTTAAGGTTTGAAAACTGTTTAATAAAAAGAATCATAACTAAATATGCCTATTTTAAACAATTTGCGTACTCAAAAAATTTATAATTTATAAATATAAAATAAAAAAGTACCTGATAATGTACTTTTGAAAAATATATTATTAAGGATGTATGAAATCTTCCATATGTCATCACTATAAAGTAAAAATATTGTTTGATATAAAGATTATCGTGTAAATGCATCAAACATTGATGATAATAGCATTGGCAAGACACAATATTCTTACACTTTGTTTTCGAAAATGCAATTAGCAAAATCTCAAGAGTATATCATGATATCAAGCACCCTTTATTGCTAACGTTCGAATGGTGGGCAACATGATGTGGTAAGAAATGGACGAATACAATGACTTTTCCGTTGTGTTCTTGAGTTAAAAAAAAAAGTGAAAGGAAAATAACGAGAGAAAAAAAATTAAGAGAAAGAAAAATTGAAGATGAAAAATAAATAAAAATAAAAAAATAAAATTTTATATGTTTCATTTCTTTTCATTCCATTTTCTTCCAAAATAGAAGGAAAGTTAGGAGAAATAATTATTAAAAACTTCCCTTTCATTTCTTTCCACTTTCATCCTTTAAAAAGTTCGAAAACACAAAATATTTTTGTTTCCTTCCATTTTTCTTTTTAGAAAAAACTCAAAAACATAAACTTTTTTACTATTCATTCATTTCCTTGTTGAGCAAAGTTGAGGCCCTCTCTCACATCTCTTTCTCTCTTTCAATACCAAACACATATTATTTTTAGTTGGGGCATACAACTCGCTTAACATAAGACATTCGAGCTATTCAACTAGACTTTTAAATAATGCTCTTAGTTAGGATGCTTTACGGGGCACCCAACCCACAAAACTGATACCCTTATCATTTATCAAGGTATGTAATTTTACATTTTTACCCTTTGACGAACATGAAGATTAACGATCAATTGTAACAATATATAACGTCCAATGAATCATGATAATGGAATTAAAGCTCTAACTCAATTCAAGTTTATAATTCTAAACACTCCTATTTGTGATCTTGAAAATGCAACATTGTCCAACTCATTTGTGTCATTTCCTTTATTTGAGATCAACCATGCAACTAAAATTAAAAGATATACAAGTGTAAAATATAAACTGAGGGACTCATTTTTGACATACATTTAGTTTTGTACATGAGAACTTCTACAAACTGCACTTGATATCCAATATGTGTCAAATTCCCATCTTTACCCTGTTATCAAGATCAAAGTGATTCTCATAACAAAATTATCAACCACCGACACGATAAGATCTTCCTCTAAATGCCCCGCTCGTGTTGCTAGTTTGCTGGGTCGGGGTGTATGTTGGAGCTCCAATTCTGTACTTCGCAACTACTTTATGTCTAAGCAATAGTGTGTTAAGAATTTCACAAAAAGAAACCCTTTTATACTACATTAAAAGTGACGATTTGGGCTCATTATAATGAAAAGGACCAATTTTGGTTGGGTTTTATCTCTAACAACTCAAATAGGTAAAACCAAAGGATTTAGCAAGAAGGGTACATGTTAATTAAACATGTTAAGACTTAAAAGTCACCTAAAATGTATTTTTATTGCATACAACCGCCTTATTGAGTCTATTAAGAAATAAAGACTAGTTATTGTAATAATATTGTTTGGGCAAACTGCAGGAGCTAGAAACATGGTTATACGATAATAAATTAGACCTAAGACTGATATGTTCAACGTCAACTCTTTTATATATGTATATGTCATGTGGCATCCAGCATCAGCCAATCAACAATTTGCATGTATAGTTAGCTAAAATGAGGTTGGTTACTAAAAATATAAGTTGAAAAATAACTAGCATGTTGTTTTTGTATTGCATCTAATTTGAAGTTGGTTGCTAAAATTCTAAAAAAAAAGTTTAGCGTGTTTCCATTTTGCACTTTGCCCAATATTGTTCTTGTAATTGTAATTAATTTATTTGTAATTTATATAAAAGTATGAAATGGGCCAACCGAATCCAGACCGAACTAAAACAAGCCGTTTAAACCCGAATCATTTTTACCATTACCCGGCCTGTCCATTTAGGACTTACTCTGTGGCAATAAAGAAAAAGGATACACCCACTTTGGAGTTTGCAGCATGAGCTTTCCACCAGCTAAAGGATGCAAAACCGTTAAGAAGTAGTACAGGTGGCCGGCAATAATGCCACATAGGTCAGGGCCAATTGGTGAACCGAACATTACATCCATAGCAAGCATGGCCCATGGCAAATAGAATGCCTGCAAATGTGGAGAACTTAATAGTCAGATAAAGGTTAATGTAGTCAATCCTATGGGTCAAGCATGTGTGCATTCGAACCATCTACCTAAAATCAGGTCCATTTCGTCTATATTTTATTATTTTATCTCCATTGGTTAAACTAGTTATAGATACAAAAAAACAGCTAAAAGCGAAATGGGTCAAGAGAATTAAAGTTTTCCAAAGCAGTGACCAGAGCCAGGTACTTTAGTTCATAAGATAATGTTCATTTTATTGAATTATGTATGAAGCGATTAAATATGATAATTTTAACGTTTTAGAAAGGAAAATATGATATTAAGAAATTCAGAAGAGAGAAAAAGGGAGGGGGGTGATTATGAAATTTTGAACTTCTATAAGGAAGTATTTAAGCTGCCCCTGAACATATAATGAATATGTAAATCTCACATCCCGATCACTGATTTCTGATTCCGTTTACAAGACAAAAAGTGTATTTAAACACTTACCTCATCCTAAATCATTTTATTCAGAAAAGTACTATTTTGACGAGTGTTCTCATAATTAGTTACACTAAACTATTTCTACCTTTCTTTGCAAATGGAGAATAATTACTTCTCTCTCTCCATGCTGCTAGTAATATAGTGTGTATGATATTTGCTACGATGATATGATATGGCATTTGTTATGATATTTGATGGTAGGACATTGGTTTCTAGTGTATGTCTCTAATATTATGTTTAAAAGAACAACAATAAAATTAAAATTTTAAAACTAAAATTAAAAAGGTTTTACAGAGCTGGGGTTCTCTTTGGGTGCAACCTCTCTATCCCATGGGATGAAAGTAAGGTTTGTCCTCATCTCACCCTCTCAAGACCATATTCATTTCAGATTTTGCCAAACTATAGTCCTGGGATATGTTCTTTCCACGGCCAGGTGCTTAAAGTATTGCATGAATGCAAAAATGTTTAAGTGAAAATTCTTTATATTGATTTACACTTATCAACAAGCATATATAAGATGAGTTCACAAATTAAAAACAAGAGGCGTACCTTAAGTTGCACAAGGCCATAAATGTTGATGTTGGCATTTGGATATTCCCTGCTCCACACATACAGGAGCATAAAAACAAGTGACACCCCCAAAAAGTATGACTCGAAGAAAGGAATTACTGATAATACCTATGCAAGCAGGTAAAATTACAGTGAAAAGGCTGCTTACAGAAATTACAGGCAAAAAGTAACTGAGGTCTTAAAACCATGCAATACAATGTGGTCAATGCGTATGCCGACCAAGCATACACTTAAAGATTAAAGAGGTAGATAAAAGTTAGCACATATATAAATGTAGCAAGTAGGAGGTGGGCATTTCAACCCGTTTAGGTCAAATGTGTTGAACATGTTGTTGAAGGAGTCAAAAGTCATCAAATTCGATTTATTTTGAAAGTCTTATTTTTTTATCTAGTAACTTTTTTGTTTTTTTCATACTTAACATATTAATCATTCATAAATTTTAAGAACCGCACAACAATGACCTGTTTTTTGTGTGACATGTTTCGCCACCTCTAATGTACTTTTAATCAACTTATGCCCTCATAAAACTCAATGATAATCATATAAATGAGTTGCATCATAAGAACGTATTTTCATATACCAAAAGCACTAAAGCACCAAAGATCATCATCCATAAGAAGTCAGCTGTTCGCCTATTAAAAGGCCCACTCTCCAATTGAACTCCATATCTTGCTCTAAAACAAAACAAATTAAAGCAAAATAAGAAGCCAGATGATAAGCATTGCCAATTAAAATACTCGAGTATTAAATCACTCACATCATTAGTAAGCGTATCCCAAAATTGATAGAAAAAGGGCCAAGAAAGAAGAAGTTTGTAAGCAGTCTCCAAACCTGAAATAACAAATATGGTGACAATTTTATATGAACATGTTACAAGCATTGTGAGACTCAAGAAAGAAAATCGTATGACTCTTGTTAGGAAGAAGTGTCGTTGTCATCATGAAAATTGTTATTGATATTATTGCTTAAATTTAGAGGTGGGAAAATGAGCCGGCGGCCAATGGTAACAGGTCAAAACAGATTTGGCGGTCGATATGAGTAACTTTTAGTAAGTATCTACGTTGACCCACAAACTCTTTTTTCTCATTTTTTTATTCATCAAAAGATAATGCACTTAAAAAAATACCACAATAAGAGCATCATTGTCATAGATTTTCTAAAGGTTATATAAAGTTACCACATATGCCACAGGCCCACATCAACAACCCATAAAACTTTAATATTTATAAACTCTATCTCCATTACCATAAATCTTTAAAGGCTTATAAAAGGGCCTCACATGATTTATTTTGGATCTCTTTTTCAGGCTAAAAGAATATAAATAGTTACGAATCACTTCAAGATTTTAGACCTATTCGTGTATGATAGAGATTTTACTATAGTACTATAGTTGTGACTTAGTTTGTCTTTTGTAATTGTGGGAGGGTGATTAGTGTAATTCCTAGTTCTATAAATATGGGTCATTGATCATATGGTAAGGTAAGAAAGAGAATAGTTAGTGTAAGGCTCATTGCATTAGCATGAGTAGGGCATAGCCCTGGGAACCTTTTGGTTAGTTATATTGTGTAGATCCTTTGGATCATCCTTTACATTCAATATAGTAAGCATTTGATTCATCATTCAATCCAATTCCTATCATTGGTCCGACCTGCCGCCCCTCTGCTCTCCTTTCAATTTCGATTTCGATTTCACTTCCTGATTATCTAGCCACTGCCAATTTCACTTTCAATTGCTCAATCGGTGTTTGTCCTGTTCATTGGATTTCCAATTCGATCTCCAAGTCCGACTTCCACATCCAATTCTATTCGATCCACAATCCACAATCATGGTGAATCAGACTTCTCGTTTGGATAGTCACGAACAACAAATTCAACAACTTCAATCGGATGTCGCTGCAATTAGGGCTTCTCTATCGGTGTTAGAAACAGATAGGGTAGAATCGGTCGAATTCCGTAAGGTGATGCTTGGATGGATGAAGCAATTTGAGATGAAACCAGGATCAGATTCGGCGGTTTCAGAGATCGACAGTGGTCTTCGATCTGGTTCCGGCACAAAATCAGGTCAACTGAACCCTCCTTCCACTCTACCTTGCGCAGTGAAAAAGGTGAAACTGCCTGAATTCAGCGGTTTCGATCCTCAAGGATGGATCCAAAAGGCGAATCTCTATTTTGATCTTAACCATACTGCTGATACTGATCGCTTGTCACTCGCTCGTTTAAGTATGATTGGGGTTGCACAACATTGGTTTACAATCATCCTACAGGTTCGTCCTTCTTTGACTTGGATCGAATTTCAATCCGAATTGCTACAACGTTTCAGCGGTCTCTCGATTCAAAACCCCTATGAACAATTAGCAACTATTAAGCAATCGGATTCCATTTTTGATTATATTGATGATTTCGAGTATTTGTTGTCCTTGGTTCCCCGATTACCGGAATCTCAAACTCTCGGATATTTTATTGCTGGATTGAAGGATGATGTCAAACCACGGGTCCGTTTACTTCGTCCAACCTCGTGTATGGATGCCATGTCCTTGGCTAAGGATGTTGAGTTGATGCTTCGGCCATCAGCTTCTAATTCTGGGTTGTCTCGCTTCCGATACTTTCCACATCTGGGGCTGCCCTCTTTGGATGTGGGGTTATACTTCTGGGGGTACTGTGGGGTCCAAACCTGCTGGATATTTCAGCCCTGCTAGTGGGCAGGCGGTTACCATGATCGTGGCATTCGTTCCTTATCACGTACCGAATGGGAGGAACGTCGGAAGAAAGGACTATGCTATAAGTGTGGCCAACTCTATAGTCCGGCTCATAAGTGCCCGGAGGGAAAACTTCGTGTGATGTTGCTCGGGGATGATGAAACCGAAGGACTTGAAGGACAACATTTTCAGATGGACTATGTGGATGATTTTCGCTCGGATGGGTCTCCTTCTTCGGCCATGGGGTCTTCTTTCAAGACTTGAGGACAAGTCTTGTGTTATGGGGGGTGTATTGATAGAGATTTTACTATAGTTGTGACTTAGTTTGTCTTTTGTAATTGTGGGAGGGTGATTAGTGTAATTCCTAGTTCTATAAATATGGGTCATTGATCATATGGTAAGGTAAGAAAGAGAATAGTTAGTGTAAGGCTCATTGCATTAGCATGAGTAGGGCATAGCCCTGGGAACCTTTTGGTTAGTTATATTGTGTAGATCCTTTGGATCATCCTTTACATTCAATATAGTAAGCATTTGATTCATCATTTAATCCAATTCCTATCAGTGTCACATAGGCAAGCAATACAAACCCGCTATCAAGTCTTATAGGATGAGGTAGGAGGTTGTATGCACTAAAAATAGTGACCAACATGTTTAACCCATTTGAATCCCTATATAACTACTTTTTCAAAGTTTGGACTATTTGACCTATTGAGATAAAAGACAACCCAAATTGACAAATTCATAAGCAACTGGGTTGAATTTTTCACCATTACATATTTTTTTTATCAATCAAAAGAGAACTTATACCTGAAAGTGATAAAAGACCTCCTTATGGATCAATGCAATATAATAGACTGGCAATAACTTCAGTGAAACTGCTGTTGTAGTAAGCAAACACAAGGTCCCATAAACTTTGCTTATAGGAGGGAGCGAATTGTACCATCTGTAACATGATAAACAAAGACCAATGCATTAATAAAGAAAGACTTAGCCAAACATATAAAATGTCCAAAAAGATATTCGAAGAGATGGTGAGATGGTTGGGTCGGGCGGGTATTGGTCGAAATGGATCATTTTTCTAGTTTTGACGTCTCGAATGGGGATCATGTTTAGTTGACCCGATAATACTCTTCTACCCATTTTTTAATTATTGTCATTAATTAATGCTTTATGTATAAATGCAAATAAAAATTATTACAGTAATTTGTATGTATGTGTGTGTGCGCACATGTGAATAATACAATTTAGATGGTTGTGTGCATCAAAAACACTTTGGGCAACATTTTAACCTGTCAGGCCGCTTTCTCTTTAAGCCAAATTTTATGATATGACCCATTTGACCCATTTTGGGTAAAAGCATAACCAAATCAACTCATTCATAAGTAAATGGGACAAAGCTTCAATCTTTAGACACTCAAGCGCATAAGAGGTATATTTCTAAGGCCAAAATTTGAAAAGGCAAATAATAAAAAGTATACACGATATAAAACTTTTAGTCAGCATAGTGATTCAATGCTCCATAACTCACAATCTAAAAGAACTACAAGCCTTCCTCCCAAAATGGTTCACTCGCTTTTAAATGTATAGGTACTAGGTAGTGGGACTCGATCTCGAAATTGATGAAACATTTAATCATGCTAGTCAAAGTTATATACCATACTTTTATTATTATGACCGAGTTTTATTTTATTTTACTCTTTAGTTTAGAATTGTTCTTAGCAATTTTGAAGTGAAATGCAGGATATTCAACACTCAATCAACCTTCATTCCTTTAGGAAGAGATTTAATATGTTCCAATATTGAAGGCATATCTACCACCGAGTATTGGTTACTTCAGATTTACCAACTTGTTTTCACTTCAAATACATATCTCCAAATATTATGTATGAGATATTTATTAGGTTTGGATATCCAACATCTTATAGAGTGGCTTAACAACTACTAACATCATCAAAGAAAACTAACAAACAAACATACCTAGTAGATCCTAGTATCCCACTCATAGCAATGTTATTTCTAGGGCCTGGGAAGGATAGGGGTAGGGACTGGGGGCAAGCGTTTCCTTTATCCTAAATGAAAAGGAAACCACTTTTATTAAGATCCCTGGCTCCAACAATTTAGCCATATTTAATAAAAAACTAGATTGAACATTATACTACTATACTTGCATAGCATATTGGTCGTACCCATTATATTAAAACCTTTGCATTTCACATATTTTATTTTGTCACGTTGCTACTATAGTTATCGCAACACCTTATGCTAGGAGTAGTTTAGTGATATCATTATAAATATTTTTATATGGTCGTTGCTTTATATTTCCTAGTCACGTTTTATGTTACTTGGTACACACTGGGAAAAAACAAAGAAAGTTATTGGAGCCGAGGGTTTCACTGTGAGTAACCACTCTACGCTCTGAGTTAGAAGAAAGGTTTATCCCCATCCCACCCTCCCCCCAACACTACCAGTAGCTCTACTATGAGTGGGATTCTACTAGGTACGTTCATGCTTCTTTCAAAGTATCAGCTATTTATTTTGATGTGTCTAATCACAAACTAGAGTGGCATCATCAACACAAAAAAATGCATGCTATTGATCAGCTTTAATCATCCTCCATACAAGGTTTAAGTGCGGTTGCATTATGCAATGGAGAGCCCACAGACGTCCATAGATTGAGTTGGAAGTGAAGGATGCTCGGCGTGGAGATTTGTCAATGACTATGTGAATATTTGTCCACATGGCCTGTCCATGGAGCAAAATAGGGATTCTTGTGAGAAGGAAGGGGGAAAGAGGCCTTTGGTGGTCCTTGGAGGTGGTTCATGCCTCCCTTCATCTAACATGACTTCGTTTGTGAAGCATCCCACCATGGATACTCTAGTGAAAAGCTAAGTTTCTCTTCTTGCATACTAATATTAATATAGCTATATCCCGCCATCGTATCTTGTTGCCGGTACTTTATTTGCTTTAAACCCAAAAAGTTATGATGGTTTTTGACGTGTATGGTGTTTAGGTGTCCACATAGATATTGAAAGCATATTTCAACCATCTTTCCAATCATAGTTGTCAAAAGCACCAAAGGCGCGCACCTAGGCGCTCAAACAAAGCCATGCGAGGCCAAACCACTTTGCGGCCATGTAGGCGCTTAGGCAAAGTTTCGGCAAAGATTCCGTCCAACTTCTGCAAATTCCATCCAAAAATGGCCTGACATGGTCGCCTTGTTGAGTTTCTGTGTTTTTTTCCTCTTTGGAGCCACTGCTACTCGTGGTTGTGTTTCAGAAAAGATGGAGGTGAAGAGATGAGGTTAGAAGAGAGAGGGAGGAGAGATTGGGTGAAGGTGTGGGATTGTATGTGTTAGTAAGCACATATTTTCTTTTCCCAGTGAAGGTACAATTAGTGAGCAGCAGAGTGTGCAAAAAATAAAAAGTTGACTAAATTTTTAATTTTTTTGTTATTAAGTTATAAATTTTTTATGACACTATGTATTTTTATTATGGTATTGGAATATTTTAGGCATTTGAAAAAATGTGTTATTTCTCAGGCAACGCTTTTTTTGTGCCTCTCGCCTAGGCCACAGCGAAGCCTAAGACCCTCGAGTGTGTCTCACGTCTTTTATAACTATGTTTTCAATTAATATAATTAGTGGCCCTAGGGTTTCAATACTTGATAAGAAAATTAAAATCATAGGGTATGCCCCTTATAGTCTCCAAGCTCAATTCCTCCCTTAGATTTCAACCACAAAACTTGTACCCTATTTCTTTTGTAATACTTCATATTCTGTTGTAATAAATCATAAAAGGGTTTGCAAATTTCAGAAACTACTTCTTAGCTATCATTGCTTCAAGAATTGCTAACTGAACATATAGCAGCTATGTGCAGAACCACAATATTTGTGCATCTGCATAACCTCCTAGGCTGATAAACACTTTGATTCTTTATATTTTCCCCCAAATTTCAGAATTATAATCAAGATCAAAACAAGGGATTTCAAGTCCTACACAAATCATAGTTAGTAATCTAACTTGTAATGTAACAAAGGTTAACAATCGAACATTGCTGTTGGCAGTTCAACCCACAAATGCCAGAAAGCCGAATCATGAATTCTAAACAAAATTGTTAGCTAAACCTAGAAGAATAAAGAAGATTAGGCCCTTGATACTTCAATTTACACACCACAATTGACGTTATTTCACTTCAAAAACACAATCATCGGCAGTTAATCCTTCGAATCCTAAAATTAAACAAAACTTACACAATTTAATCATCTACACGACTTAAATAGCAAACAGATTAGCAATTCCAGTTGCTAATGACACGAGATCCTTAGAAAATGACATTAAACAAACATATTTGAAGCAATACACGTATTTCAATGAGCTAAAACTACAAATCAACGAATATCAAACAATCGTGTAGGCATAATTGCATAAACATAAACATGTAATGATTGAAAAGAAGAAAGATTACTCTGCGGGAGAAGACATTGGAACAGACGACTTATTCGTTAATCTTGCAGAGGAAGAAATAACTGAAGACATGAGTAGAACTTCGAACCCTTTTTATATGATGGATTTCGTTCGACTGGAAGCTTCGTGATTAAACCCGACCCGTTTATCATGAATCTCCCACACCAAATGAAAATTCAACACCAAGGGTAACGTGAAATTTACGGGTTTGAGTTTATTCTAATGGAAGTTTGTACTTATTTTCTAAACTAGCAATGATACCTCACGTTATGCGGCGGGACAAATAATTTTTAACACAAAGTCGTGATGAAAAACTAAATCTTAATTTCTTGTCTATTAATCACTTGTATTTTTACAAGTAAAAAGAAAATAAAACTAAAAAACAAAGCAAAAATGAAAGAGAAAAAATGTTACATAAGATAAACATTTAATTACTTATTAATGACAAATAAAAAGGATCATCGTAATAGAATTTTGATTAATTTTGTAGAATTTGCATAAAATTTGGATTTAGATAGATATGAAGAGACAAAATAGCAATGAAACATATTTGAACCCTTGAAGTTGAAGCGATTAATGCATTATCTTAATTCTTAATTGTTCTTATTGGCATATATTATATACTATTACAAAATCCAACTACATGTACAGTAAAGTACAAGTAGTAATGCTTCAAATACTATAAGTTGATGCATATTATGTTTCCACAAATCAATGGTCTTCAATGTTAAATTAAAATTTATCATTTCAACCCTTCAACAACTAAATTATATTAATATAGGTTTATAATTTATGGCTTTATCCCCTACTATTTCAACTTGATTTATTTAATTAGGTTTTTAAGTTTCCATCCTAATTAAATTTATGAGTCTTAAGTTTTTCTTTTTATAAGGTTTCACGAATTTAAATAAAACATAACACCGTAATCACATTATACTATAAGTTAAATAACAAGGTCAGTGGGTTAGCTGCTATGTTTTTTTCGAAGGTTAAGTAGTTTACTTTTAGATCCAAACTTCACAAGTTGAGCTAGAGCAGTTGATAACACATGTTCCCTTTCACATTGGGGATGTATTTTTTTGGGTATTTTTTCTTTTTGGTTTTGTTATATTCATCTGTTTAATTTCTTCTTCTTTTTTAAAATTATTATACCACAACGTATATAGTCTTTTTTATCTTTGTTTTAATCTATAAAACTCAACTTTATACGGTTAACAACGTTGTTGTCACTGTCGCTGCACGCCTTACGAAGTTCACAAGCACACGCCGCAACGCGCGTGTTTAATTTCTAGTTAATTTGAAAGACTAACTTTTAATTTTATTATAAGAATGTTACAAGTACCCTAATCAATATCTCGAAATTCTTGAATAATAATATGAATATAGCAATTCCATTAAAAAAGAATGCATGCTTATCAAAGAACTCAACATATGAATATTGTATTATATTATATTGAACCATTAAGCAGTACATATTTTAACCCTTAAAGTAAAATATATAAATTGAAGCACGCCAAAACTAATCCTCGTTAAATCTTTTAAAATGTAATGTTAATCCAAATTGGAATTACAAAGAAATACACTTTCATTACCTTATACAAAACATTCAATGATGAAACTTCTATTAAATATTGCTCTTGATTCAAACTGACCAATCCACAACCCACCATTTAGTCCCCTTTCTTTTAGTAGGGGCCAATCATGTTCATCTGGCCGCATTGCATCAATATGGATACATCATCTTCTACATAGTTTTCCTAAAAAATCACTCCTTATACAATTAAAATTCAACAATAACATTGATAAAATCACTCCTTATACAATTAAAATTCAACAATAACATTGATAAACTGAATGAGAAATTCAGAACTATCCCAAACATTTTTCAGTTCATAAGAAGCAAGTTAACTTTACACAAATTTAGCTCCCATTTATCTTCAATAGATGTCTGGAATAATTGTAACCGAAAGGAAATGATACCCGGGCATATAAAACAATCAAGCTTAATGTAACATCTGCCCATTTTGGAAAGTAAAAAAACCAAAACCTGAATCCGTTTGGGTCAATTTTAGAAATCAAATTCATTAGTTTGCAATTTAATTTATTTTAATCTTTCAAATACAATAATTATACCATTCATTCAACTTCTATTTATTAAATCATTTAATCAATTCAGAGTAATTTCATGATTTATAGAATAAACTCTAAAAAATATATGAATTTTAATTTTTATTTATGAGTCTAATTATTAGATTATAAATAAATAATTAAACTTCAAAGTTAAACAAATTCATAAAGTGATAAAAATTTCTAAGTAATTTGGGTTATTTTTAAATTAGGGTTTTAAAAGGTTAAAGGTTTAGATTGTAAATTTTAAAACTTAAATTGAAAGTTGCAAATATAAAATAATAATCAATGAAACTACAGGGACCAAACCTGTAAATTTGTTTTAAAAAAAGACCCAACCCCCTGTCGGCCTTCCCGTCTCCGGCCACCATCTTTGGCCGTACTCCGGAAACACTAAAACCCCCCAAATTAATCGACTTTAATTGCAAATAACTGTTCCACACTTATTGTGCATCAGTTTCGAACTAATGGCCCTTTAAATATGTATTATGAGGTTGTTAATTCTCTCGAATCAAAACCGAAACACTCGTTTAAATCATCGAACCGTACGACAGGTAACAACATCAACTGGGTCTATATAATCATGGTAAAACATCCTAATCAACTCTCGTGAACTATCAGTAATCTCAATTTCAATTGAAACACACACGCACCTCGAGTTTGATCACCATCTTTACTCGAACCTGCAATTTAGTCGAGCTTCATCTTCTGGGCACATTAAACCAAAATTGATTGAGGGTTTTTACTTATCATCACCCTTAGAAGCTTAATACAAAGTTAATTGGATTAAAAACAACGTTTGCATCCCGAATCAACATCAACGTAGTCGCGACTGTTCTCATCATCATCTCCATCGATTCGATTCGAAACACGTAAGTTACATAAATACATATACTCGGTTTCACATGGGGAAATAAAACCCCATGGTTATTTCAGTAATCAACATCATTTCGATGTTCAATTTTGTTCAAATCAAATTAGGATTCTTATCAAATTGGGGATTTTTCATAGAACTCTATTTATCTATTTATTTCAAACTAGAACCAGATCTGGGTTCTAGCGCAACTAGTTAACAATCACTGCCCATTTAAAAGGGACCCGGGTTCGACCCCAGGCACCTGCGAACCATTTTTAATTTCATTTTTTTCAACTATTTTTAAATTCCAGAAATTATTAGAATGTTAATATAAAAATCATTTTAATACTAATTCAAAATTGAATTAATAATTTTTGAAATATTTCAAAAATTATAATATGATATTTCTTTTATTTAAAAATGTCAAATGTTATAAAAATATAGAATTTATTTACAAGTTTAAATATTTATAAAAAAATATTTTTAAAATCTTTATTTAATTTCTAAAAATTCTAAATCATATGATTTTCTAGTTCTTTATATTTGAAAGGTTTTAATAAAATGAAACATTTATAAGAATTACTCAAAAGTTTAAAACCATTATAAATTAAAACTAAATACTTTTAGACTATTATGCAAGTCATTTAAATAATTAATTATCCAATTAATTATTTTTGATAAAGTTTTAAATAAATAATTATTAAATTAATTATTCATTTTCACATTTTATACTCAAACATTACTTAATCAATCATTACTAATATTTAAGTAATATTTATTATTCAATTTCACTAATAATTCATTATCGTTTTTAAATCTTAATTATTTAATCAATTTATGTCATCTTTATGGAATCAAATTATAATTAGTTACATTATTTTATTAAACCTAATTATCAAAACCCAAATTTCAATTGAAACCCTAATCCATGTTTAGTCGTTAATCATATCATTATTCTAATCCTCAAACACCAAACCTTAGGTTGAATCGTGAAGGAATCGTTGGAACAATCTTAGTCTCTTATTATCATCTAAAGTTCATCTTATATCAAGTGAGTTTTCCATGCCTCTTTTTACTTTATTTCACACCTTTTGGGGTGAAACATGTTAAGGTTATAAATATACACTTCTACAACATCTTAAAACTTGTAATGCACGAGCAATTCGTTTATAACTTGTCATGGTTATTTGAGATATTTGTGAGCCTTATATGATAGTCATTTTGTAAAAACAATCATTAACTATTGCTAGCCTAACGACATCATAGATCTATGGGCTTGACAAGCCTATTTGGTGCTAAAGCTGGGGTTATTGCCGGCTCCTGATGACGTACGCTTGTTCATCATGGGAACCAAGTACACTTAGCTAATCGTTATAACTTACAGTGGACATCTTTTGTCAAGGTTTGATTGTATCATTATGCTATCTATATTTTTGCATTATTTCTTAACCTATGACATGAATTGCCTCTTAAAAGTTGTTTTTATACGTATGTACAAATTCATGGGAACTCACCAACTTTATATGTTGACCTTGTTTTTAACATGTTTCAGGATGCTACTTTGAGGAATTCTTCTTGCTCATATAGGATTTGGACTTAGTTTAATTAAGGATTTATGTTGATGTTTGAATCTTTATTGTATTGTAATGATTTATTTGTTTAGTATTATTTAATAAAAATGAAATTTAATATTATTTCAATTCATTTAGTTCCATGAGCTATGAACAATCGTTTCACATTTGTCCGCCCCGATGATCCTGCCGTCGGTCGGGATGTGACAGATTGGTATCAGAGCCATGGTTATAGGGAATTAGGTTACTAGAAATGGAATGACCTAGACTATAACTAAGTATCCTTACACATGAGTCCTCTCATGTATTTATTATGCTTAAATAAGATTCTATGTGCCTTATATGCTTATACATGATTATATGCCTTATGTGATTCTTCTTATACCTTGATTCTTACCAATGCACACATGATTCTCAAATCATATTCTAAGGCATTATGTTCCTAAATCAAATGATTTTCAAATTGAGTTTTGAATTGTTATTCATGGTTTCAAGTCTTGTCAAAGTTTGTGTCTTATAACTTGAAACATGTAATACTGGAAGAGTGTAATACATGTATGAGGTGTTCTGTCTAGGCAATATATTCATATAAATCCAAATCAACCGATGGATCCGTTTACCTTACCTGGGAACCTTTGGGGTGAGTATCCGCTTATAGGTACGCATGTCTTCATTAAGGTTGTGGTTGACCTAATACTTTGATGAGTCATCGTATTTGCTTTGGTTTGTAAACCGAACGTTACACTTGAAACATCTTGTTGTTATTTCGAATTGTCTTATCATTTATTTTGTTTTCTAAAATCTTAAGACTCATTATCCAGTCCTCATAAGGTTTCTTAATAATCCTTTCGAATGCCTTCCCCTCAAAACCGCTCTTGTTCTGAAAACCCATTACAATGATCCTCTTATTCTAAACTGTACCTTTAATATTAACAAACACGATTCTCGTATCAACCTCACGTTAATGCAACTGTGAAATATCAATGTCATCTAAGAATCATGCCGAAGTTGTCTGCTTTGAGAAAGCTCCTCTAGAGTCATATTTCATCCAAAAGTGTCTTAAACATATTTCTCATGTTCGTTAAGCCGAGTCTCGTATTGCTCTAATGTTTGGTGCTTCACTCGTTACCAAATCTTCCTAATCGTCTTGCACCGTTTGAAATGCAAAAGCTTGAAAGCCAAAAATTCCAATCAAATTGATGAACCTAACCACAATGTGAAGAAACCCATGAAATCATGAATCATAAAATCGAACAAACTTAAGTGTAGCAAAACACCATAAACAAAACTCATTGAGTTTAAACATTCCCAAGAGTTCACTTGAGAACGAGAATAAAACCCAAGTTTCCTCATATCCTTGAATTAGCCATCCCGTGATTAAATTTCGGGACGAAATTTTCTAAAGTACGGGAGACTGTAACATATGCCCATTTTGGAAAATAAAAAAAAAACTCAAACCCGAATCCGTTTGGGTCAATTTTAGAAATCAAATTCATTAGTTAGCAATTTAATTTATTTTAATCTTTCAAATACAATAATTATACCATTTATTCAACTTCTATTTATTAAATCATTTAATCAATCTATAGTAATTTCATGATTTATAGAATAAAGTTTAATAAATATATGAAGTTTTATTTTTAATTTATGAGTCTAATTATTAAATTATAAATAAATAATTAAACTTTATAGTTAAACAAATTTATAAAGTGATAAAAGTTTCTAAGTAATTTGGGTTATTTGTAAATTAGGGTTTTAAAAGGTTAAAGGTTTAAATTGTAAATTTTAAAACTTAAATTGAAAGTTGCAAACATAAAATAATATCAGTGAAACTACAGGGACCAAACCTGTAAATTTGTTTTAAAAGAAAGACCCAACCCCCTCACCCCCCCACCCCCCGTCGGTCTTCCCGTCTTCGGCCACCACCTCCGGCCATACTTCGGCAACACAAAAACTTCCAAAGTAATCGACTTTAATTGCAAATAACCGTTCCTCACTTCTTGTGCATCAGTTTCGAACTAATGACCCTTTTAATACGTATTATGAGGTTGTAAATTCTCTCGAATTAAAACCGAAACACTTGTTTAAATCATCAAACAGTTCGACAGGTAACAACATTAATTGGGTCTAGATAATCATGGTAAAACATCCTAATCAACTCCCTTGAACTATCTGTAACCTCAATTTCAATTGAAACACACACGCACCTCGAGTTCGATTACCATCTTTACTCGAACCTGCAACTTAGTCGAGCTTCATCTTCTGGTCACATTAAACCAAAATTGATTGGGGGGTTTTTACTTATCATCGCCCTGAGAAGCTTATACAAAGTTAATTGGATTAACAACAACGTTTGCATCCCGAATAAACATCAATGTAGTCGCGACTGTTCTTATCATCATCTCCATCGATTCGATCCGATCCGAAACATGTAAGTTACATACATACATATACTCGGTTTCATATGGGGAATCAAAGCCCCATGATTATTTCAATAATCAACATCATTCCGATGTTCAATTTTGTTCAAATCAAATTAGGGTTCTTATCAAATTGGGGATTTTTCATAGAACTCTATTTATCTTTTTATTTCAAAATAGAACCAAATATGGGCTCTAGCCCAACTGGTTAACAATCACTGCCCATTTAAAAGGGAGTCGGGTTCGACCCCGGGCACCTGCAAACCTTTTTTAATTTCATTTTTTAAACTATTTTTAATTTCCAGAAATTATTAGAATGTTATTAAATTAATATAAAAATCATTTTAATACTAATTCAAAATTGAATTAATAATTTTTGAAATATTTCAGAAATTATAATTTGATATTTATTTTATTAAAGATGTCAAATGTTATAAAAATATATAATTTATTTACAAGTTTAAATATTTATAAAGATTATTTCTAAAATCTTTATTTTATTCCTAAAAATTCTAAATCATATGATTTTCTAGTTCTTTATTGTTAAAAGGTTTTAATATTATAAAAGCTTTATAAGAATTACTCAAAAGTTTAAAAACATTATAAATCAAACCTAAATACTTTTAGACTATTTTGCAAGTCATTTAAATAATTAATTATCCAATTAATTATTTTTGATCAAGTTTTAATTAATTAATTAATAAATTATTTATTTCTTTATATATTTTATACTCAACCATTACTTAATCAATCAATACTAATATTTAAGTAATATTTATTATTCAATTATCATTTTTAAATCTTAATTATTTAATCAATTTATTTCATCTTTATGGAATCAAAATATAACTAGTTACATTATTTTATTTACCCTAATTATCAAAATCACAAATTCCAATTGAAATCCTAATCCATGTTTAGTCGTTAATCATATCATTATTTTAATCCTCAAACACCAAACATTAGGTTGAATCGTGAAGGAATCATTGGAACAATTTTAGTCTCTTATTATCATCTAAAGTTCATCTTATATCAAGTGAATTTTCCATGCCCCTTTTTACTTTATTTTACACCTTTTGGGTGAAACATGTTAAGCTTATAAATATACACTTGTAAAACATCTTGAAACTAGTAATGCACGAGCAATTCGTTTATAAACTTGTCATGCTTATTTGAGATATTTGTGAGCCTTATATAATAATCATCTTGTAAAAACAATCATTAACTATTGCTAGCCTAGCGACGTCATAGATCTATGGGCTTGACAAGCCTATTTGGTGCTAAAGCCGAGCTTATTGCCGGCTCCTGATGACGTATGCTTGTTCATCATGGGAACCAAGTACACTTAGCTAATCGTTATAACTTATAGTGGACATCTTTTGTCAAGGTTTGATTGTACCATTATGCTATCTATATTCTTGCATTATTTCTTAACCTATGACATGAATTGCCTCTTAAAAGTTGCTTTTATACGTATGTACAAATTCATGGGAACTCACCAACATTATATGTTGACCTTATTTTTAACATGTTTCAGGATGCTACTTTGAGGAATTCTTCTTGCTCATATAGGACTTGGACTAGCTTAGTTAAGGATTTTATGTTGATGTTTGAATCTTTATTGTATTGTAATGATTTATTTGTTTAGTATTATTTAATGAAAATGGAATTTAATATTATTTCAACTTATTTAATTCCATGAGCTATGACATTCGTCTGCCCCGATTATTCCGCCGTCAGTCGGGGTGTGGCACTTAAATCTCCAATATCCGTTATAAGAACCATTCATAGTAGTTCTAGCCTCTAGGAAACCATTAACCAATCGTATAACGCTCACCTAAAAACTCCACGACAACATAAAACACTTGTTCTTTGAATCTCCAACGTCAGTTTCTTTGTTCTTCAAAATCTACTAACAATCGATTACACCGGAACACTGGACCGCTTAATCACTCCATCACAACCTAAAATTTGGTTATCAACAGCTCCCCGAGCATCTAAATCACACAACATAATGCAAACTTTAACCAAATCAGTCTCACACACACACAGAGAGAGAGAGAGAGCCATAGTATGAAATTCATTTAAAGGGAAGAAAAGAAAAGAGGAGAAGAACGCGAAATCATACTACTTACACATGCCTTATAAGTGGTTGTTAAAGCGTGTTTGTCGTTGCATCAATGGCATAACCGGAGGTATGGAAGATGGATGGCAGCTTGTGGCATATAATGTCGGAGGAAGCTTTGACGGGGTAAACAACCTACCGTTGATCATGAAGATGTGGGATCGCAACAGGGGTTCAAGATGGTATACCTCTACCCTTCTCAATCTCAAACGTAACGTGATAAAAGAAAAAAAATGAGAGAAAGGCAAACATGACAGGGAGAGGGTGAAAGATTGTGTTGCTGGTGCAAGTAGATCTTGTGCATAAACTGATTGTACATCATGCTTCAAATTTTATACAAAATCAATGTCAACAACATAGAAGGTATGCAGGATCGTTTAAGGGCTTAACTACAATTACAACACAACCACACAATGAGGAGAATAACTAATCTCTAATCAAACAGTGAACTGGGTAACCAAGGTGAAGCTAAGAACACAAGTAAGTAAAGAGACAGAACAAGAGAGTTGGGTTTCAAGGAGGCAGTATATTGCTTTCTCAAGTTCTCTTACAAGTGTTACAAAGCATTAAGAAAAGATACAAGAACTTGAAATACTTATACTACAACCTACAGCCGGCCATACTTTGAAGGCCAGCTGGATACAATTGACTAGACACTAACAAAATCAATTGTAGGATCAAAAGGCATATCTGCCTTTTGACCTTGTGACTATGACATGCCATAGCTCACATCCTTTTACAATACAAAAAGGATAAAGTACATAAAGTGGAAAGTTACAGACTCAAGACCTCAATGTACAGTTACCAAAAGCATGACCCTTTTCACCAACTCATGTAAGTTGGTGACTTTACAGAGATGCAGCGGAAAAGGTGCTTTATGGAACAGTACATCAGATAAAGCATGTGTACTAAAAGTCTTCGGAAGAAATCTGTCTTCATAGGATGAGGCTTCGGAAGACTTTGTCTCTGAAGCTTCGGAAGACTTCATGTTTGGCTTCGGAAGATATTGGTCTTGGCTTCGGAAGATTTTACACTTAGAGTATTTTCTAATGCTTTGTGTAAAACTTCCGAAGCATTCTTCACTTCAGTACTTAGTGCATGTTTGCTGAGACACTTAAGCTGTTTTGGGTTGCATCAGACTTCAGGAATCCTTACAAACTCCCCCTAGGCTGATGCTACCAAAACACTTAGAAGATCTTCAAATGTTGGTAGTCTTCAGTACAATCAGGACCATTCCTTTCTTCATGAGATGGTCAGGATCATCAAGACTTTCATAGTATCTTCTCATCTCAAAGAGATCATGCAGAGGTAAGTTGATTATGTCTTGCCATGAGTAGACATTCTCAACACCTTGATCTCTTATAACAGTCCATCTCTCTGGATTGGTAGAGTATGTCCAGGATAAGATGGGTGTCTCACTAGTTAGAGGAGCCACTTGAATAGGAGTTGATTGGGCTGCCTCATCATGCACTTCCTCAGGTTGATCTGATTCAGCCTGAGGTGCAGAGGTAGATGACTTTGGCTTCTTCTTCTTTGTCTTTGGTTTAGAAGCCATCCTCTTCTTCCTCTTGGTTGTCTTTAACTGAGAAGACTGGTCTGCAGCACCATGTTGATCATCAGTGTCTTTCTCAGTTGGGTGTTCCTCCCTCACAGGTTCAGAAGGAGAGGGAGTTTGACCCTGCCTAGGATCAGAAGATGAAGCTTGCTGGGGCTCAGCTGGAGGTGCTGGTTGAGGTGTCTCTGGTTGCTCAAACTTGACCTCCACTTCAGGTGGGACTTGACTTGGAAGAGAGTGCAAGTCAATAAGTTCTCCACTCTTAATCTTCTGCTTGATCACCCTAATGTGCTCATCCATAGTGGATAGAGACATGGGGCCAAGTCTCCTTCCGGAGAATCCATACAGCTTCAAGAAGCTCACCATTCTTTGTCTGTCAGCAGACTTCTTTGCATTCTTTTGAATGGTGGCCCTTGACTTTGCAGCTTCTTCCCTTAGTTTCCTTTTGGTTGTCTTTCTTTCCTTGACTAGCTCAAGTTCAAGTTGCTTTAAATACTCAAACTCAATGAAGTCATAGGATAAAGGGAGAAGTGCATCTGCCTGATAGAAGCCTGTGGCACTCAGGTAGTTGATCATTTTGATCCTATCTTCCTCTTTATCTACCTGAGGTTCTTGTGGAACCACATCTTCTTGTGCAGGACTTTCTTGAACTGGTGAGAGAGTAGGAGCATGCTTGTATAGTCTTTTCTGTCTCTTCTCCTCTTTGAGTTGGAGAAGTATCATTGCATCCTCTTTCTCCTTCAACTCTCTTGACACTTCTCTGTCAGCCAGTTCATTCAGTTCTTCTAAGGGGAGGGAGATGATCTCATCAATATCATAGTTCCTGGTCTGTAAGTAGTTAATCCTGACTGCCCTTAACTCATCATCCTGAGTATTTGGTCTGGGGGCAGCCCTGATTGCAGCTTGCATGAAGCTAGATGACCCAGTGGAACTTTCTCCCCTTAGTCTCCTTTTCCTCTCTCTCTCTTCCTCCTCAATTTCCTCAGGAGTCATTATCCTTTTCCCTTTGTCACCAACAGACCTTTGTGACTCAGGGAGGATTGAGGCTTGGCCTTCATTGCTTGGAGTAGCTTCCATGCTCTGGCCAGAGAGAGGCTGAGAAACACCTTCACCAGCAGGTGTCTCAGATGGAGTTTGGACCTCAGCAGCAGTTGTTGATGATGAGACAGGGGTCTCAGGTTCTGTCACTGGGCCTTCAGTCAAGGTTTCCCCTATGAAACTAATCTTAGGGTCCACCTCAACATCCAGTTGACCGATGACATTGCCTGATTCCCTAAGTCTCCTTCTTAGAGAGAACTCTGCCATGATCCTGTCTTGGATTCTTTGAGCCAGCCTATCAGCTTGTCTTGAATTGCTTGGATTGACAAGTGGTAGGTTGACTAAATCCAGTCTTTCATAAAAGCTCAGGCTTTGGAATTGAAAAACTTCTTGTTGGCCTTGAACTCTTTGAAGTATGAGGGCTCTTCTGTCATCATCATACCTCCACCTTATGATTTGATTGTTAGTTCCCAGTGGTGGAGATGAGACAGCCCTTGGTATGCCTTCCTCAAATAGACTCCTGATGAGAGAGTCTATAGAGTCCACATTAATGTGAACTTGAGGAAGTTGCTGAGAATGCACAACAGCAAGTGAGGATGGTGAGTCCTCTATGTCCATTCTCTCTGAAGAACTCCCAGGTTCTGTGGTTGTAACAACTTTCTCCCCCTTTTTGGTAGCATCACCCACTTGCATAGGTGAGCTGGAGGATAAGTCAATCACTTCCACAGGTTCTTGTGTTCCTGGTTGAGCTCTCCTTAAAGGTCTCCCAGCTAGTTTTTCCTGCAGATATGAAATCTGGAGTTGCTGATCATTGACCCTGTTTTGTAAGGTAGTCACTGAGATTCCAAGTGACTAACCTTAGAGACTAAATAGGTGCATGTTTTTGACAGTTTTTGCACCTTTAGCCTCAAATTCCCCTCATCTTCATCAGAAGATTCATTGGGGGATGAGATGATTGGACCAAAGTCCTCTCTCTCACCACCAGCTTGAGTTTCTTGGCTGCTGGTTTTCCTCTGCTCACTGGCAGCCTCAGTTGAGATGCCAATGGGCTGAGTTGCCATGGTTGAGGTCTTAATAATGTAATCACTTTCAAAAGTGAGAGCCTCTTCCATATGGACATCCTGAACAGGTTCAGAAGTGTCCACCTCAGTAACAGGTGACTGATGGGGGATAGACTGAGGAGAGTCAGAGGTACTCATCTCTCTTTGAGTAGGGGAGGAGAAGAGAGACTCATGGTACTCACTGAATCCTAAGTCTTCATCAGTGTAAAAGGATAGGTTGGGAATTGGTTGGTTGAGATCCAAAGGCTGGGGATGGTAGCTGTCCCCTGAAGGTTGTCCACTTGAGTGTTGAGACTCAGAGTGAAGGCTTAAGGTTGTTGGGCTATTGAGCTCATCAGGGTGAGCTTGAGGAACCTCAGCCCTGATAGGTGAAGTAATGGGAGTGGTTTGCTCCTCAGGAGAAGTGGGAGCTCTAGTGTCCACTTCTTCCTGTAAGGTTGAGTATTTGGGGGCCTGCACAGACTCAATAGTCTGAGCAGGGGTTCGTTTGGATTTTCTTTGGTAGGTGAGGGTGATTTCTGGTCTTTTTAGTGGTAGGGACAAAAGAGGTGTGGGTTCAACACTAGCTTGTGTTGCTAGGTTGTCACCTTGAGCAATGAGCTCTAACATTTTTGGGACTAGGGCTGTTTCTACCCCAGAGAAGCCTACAGTTGGCTTCTTCATTATTTTAAAGATGCCGGGCTTCATCTGTCCCAATTTAAGAATATTACCTGTTTCCCTCAACTGTGAGCCCAGTTCACAGTTGAGAATGTGTTGAACATATCTAGGAAACATGTAATACTCTAAGGAGTCTAAGTTTGCAAGTAAATTAGTATATACAAATTGTGAATACCTGAACTTGACCCCTTGAACCATTCCATGAACAATGAAGGAGAGATCCTCAGGAATCTGGTCCCATCCACCATGCTTGTTTGACAAGCTGTGGATAACCACATGGAGCAGGAATTTCCATTGGGATGAGACCTTCCCTTTCCTAAAGGTCTTTACAGAGAAATCTCCTTCATAGCCCATCTGCTCAAAAGAATGATTTACAGCTTCTTTTGGGAAGGACACCTCACCTTCTTCATCATCCAGCTGTAGATGTTGGTTAATGATGGCCGGAGTGATGAAGACTGTCCTCCCTTGCACTGTGGCAGACAGTGCCTTCTCCCCATCCATAATGACCTCTTGGCAGGTCTTCCAGAATTCAAGCAACTGATCCTCATATAGAGGAGGATCAATGGTCAGGGAGGTGAAGTAGTTAGATAGAGTCAAGAATTGGCAAATCTCTGAGAAACTTGCATCTTTCTCAGAGCTTAACAGAGCAACTTGATTATGTTGCCTGTGTAGTTGCATGGAGAAATCAGGGTTGTTTCTGCGGTTAAGGTTGGCCATTTTAGAAGCTTAAGGGTGAAGAAAGGTAGAAAGCAAAGGCGGTTTAGAGAATTAGGTTAGAGAAACAGTAGAATTGAGGAAGATAGTGGGAAAGAGGGGGAACCGTTGGGTATTTATATGAAAAGGGATTTGAACCAAAGTTAATGAAAGAGGATAAACTTTGAAATCCGAAAGTCGGTCCCACCTCTGAAAAAGTAGTTTACTTTTGCTCAAAAAGTAGTTTTCTTGGAATTCGAAAAGCTTCCGAAGTTTATTTGTCTTCGGAAGTTTTGATTTAAAAAGCTTCCGAAGCTAAAATGGCTTCGGAAGATTTTCCTGAGAGTCTTGATAATTTATGCTTCGGAAGAGAAATAAACCTTTGAATGCTTTGTATGAAAATAAACAAAGCTTCCGAAGGTTAATTTTGCTTCGGAAGGAAAAGGTTCTTGAAAATAGATAAGTGTCTGAGATAAAAATTTTAAGCTTCGGAAGATGAACTTTACTTCTTCCGAAGGTAAAATCTCTTAGACAGTTATTTATTTTAAAGACATGTTTTTCTTCCGAAGATAAAATCTTTATCTTCCGAAGTATCAGAAATTTTCAAGAATCTAAGGAAAGTCTTCAAAAAGAATTTTACATCCAAAGAAAACATGAGCTTATGAAAGTGATGAACTAGACAACTTAGGACACACATATTTTAAGAAGAAATAATTAGAATTAGTTTTAATAAAAAGTCTACTCAAAGTTAATCATCCCAATAGCTGATATCAGATACTTAAATCTCTGTTCATCAAAAGCTTTGGTGAACAGATCAGCATATTGTTCATCTGTATGAACTTTGACTAGTTTGATTAATCCTTTTTCATAGTTATCTCTTATTAAATGATACCTGATGTTGATGTGTTTGGTCCTTGAGTGCTGCACAGGGTTCTCAGTGATAGAGATAGCACTATTGTTGTCTATGTGGATAGGAGTCTCCTTGAAGTTAAATCCATAGTCCAGCATCTGATTTTGAATCCAAAGCACTTGAGCACAGCAGCTTGCAGCAGCAATGTATTCAGCCTCAGCAGTTGATGCAGACACACAGGATTGTTTCTTGCATTGCCATGAGACCACCCTTCCACCAAGGAATTGACATCCCCCAGATGTAGACTTTGCAGTCATATTGCAACCACCATAATCACTGTCTGTATAGGCATACAGATTGAAATTTGGATTCTTTGGATACCATAGACCAAGTGTTGAAGCACCTTTGAGGTATCTTAAAATCCTTTTCACAGTGATTAAGTGAGACATCTTAGGGTTGGCTTGATATCTTGCACAAATACATGTAGCAAACATGATATCAGGCCTGCTAGCTGTAAGATACATAAGAGACCCAATCATAGCCCTGTATAAGTGTTCATCTACACACTCCCCCTCAAGATCTGGACCAAGGGAGTGGTTTCTGGCTATGGGTGTCTTAGCAATCTTACAATCAGTCATATTGAACCTCTTGAGTATGTCTTGAACATACTTTGACTGACTTATGAAGATGCCATCTTCAACTTGCTTCACTTGAATTCCCAGAAAGAAGTTGAGTTCTCCCATTGAACTCATCTCAAATCTGTCCTTCATCAGCTTCTCAAAGTCTTTGCAGAGCTTTGGATTAGTTGAACCAAAGATGATGTCATCAACATATACTTGAACCAGCAATAAGTCATTTCCCTGTCCTTTGATGAAGAGGGTTCCATCTATAGTACCTCTTCTGTATCCATGCTGACAGAGATACTTAGATAGTGTCTCATACCACTTCCTGGGTGCCTGATGCAGCCCATAAAGAGCTTTGTCAAGCTTGCAGACATAATCAGGATGATCAGGGTCTACAAAACCAGGTGGCTGTTTGACATAAACCTCCTCATCAATCACTCCATATAAGAAAGCACACTTTACATCAAGTTGGTAGACCTTGAAGTTCTTGGATGCAGCAAATGCCAGGAATATCCTAACAGCTTCTAGTCTTGCTACAGGAGCAAAGACATCAGTGTAGTCAATCCCTTCTTCTTGTGTGTATCCTTGAACAACTAGTCTTGCCTTGTTCTTGATGATGATTCCCCTATCATCCTTCTTGTTTCTAAAAACCCATTTGGTTCCAATGGTAGTCTTCCCATGAGGAAGAGGACAAAGGTTCCAAACTTTCTGCCTTTTGAATTGAAGCAGCTCTTGTTGCATAGCTTCAACCCAACTTCCATCCTTTAGAGCTTCATCAACTTTCTTGGGCTCTATCTGAGATAAGAAACAAGAGTGAAGACAAACATTTGCTTCATGGGTTTGTCCTCTTGTTCTTACCCCTGTGACAACATCTCCAATGATGTTTGTGGTGGGTGAGACTTGTGGATCCTTAGCTGAGGGATCACAGCAAGTTGCTGGGAAAGATCTAAATTTGAGAAATTTAAATCTGGTCCTGAAGATTCACCCTCCACATTATCACACTTATCAAGATTAACTTGATCCAATGAGTGTGAGACATCATTGATGTTGTCATCTATGGTGTGGTTATTAGCATCAAGGAATTCCTGATCACTATCACCATCACCATTGTTGTCTTCTACAAGTGAGGTATCTTTATCTGGTTGAGAGGCCTCTGAGCTGGAATTTGAAGGCATGCCAGATGTATCAGCTGAATTTGTCATTGTTGTGCTGATAGAAACCTCATTTGCTGAAGTAGTTCCAACTGGAGCTGAAGATGTATGAGTTGAAGATCTTCCTAGCTCAAATCTTGGATCAGGATCACCTGTATTTAGATTTTCTGCAGATCCTGAAACATGCTCACAAGATTTGTTAAAACAGTTGGTAACTAAATCAAGATCAAACAGCCAATCCGGACCAGAACCAGCCACACAGGGAGTGTGCTCATTGAAAGTCACATTGGCTGACTCCTCAACAATTCTAGTTCTGAGATTGTATACTCTATAAGCTTTAGCTTGAGAAGAGTATCCAATGAAATGTCCATCATCTGATTTCTCAGCAAACTTGGCAATTTGATCTTTGGTATTCAAGATGGTGCAGGGACATCCAAATGACCTGAGAAAACCAATGAAAGGTTTCCTCTTGTGCCAAAGTTCATAAGGAGTCTTACCATGTGTCTTAACTACTAAAACTCTGTTTTGCACATAGCAAGCAGTATTACTGCCTCTGCCCAGAAGGTGATAGGCAGTTTAGAGTCAGACAACATAGTTCTTGCAGCTTCAATAAGTGTCCTGTTTCTCCTTTCAGCAACTCCATTTTGCTGAGGAGTCCTGGGAGCACTATATTGTCTTGTAATACCTTTTTCATCACAAAATGCATCAAGGATTTGGTTCTTGAATTCAGTTCCTTGATCACATCTTATGGTTTTGACCTTGTGATCACATTGATTCTCAACTTTTAAGATGAAATTCTTCAGAATCTCAGGGGTTTCATCCTTAGTTCTAAGGAAGAAGACCCAAGTGAATCTTGTAAAATCATCTGTGATCACCAGACAATAAGAGGTCCTTCCTAAACTCATTACACTGGTGGGGCCAAAGAGATCCATATGTAACAAGTGTAGGGGAGTAGTGATGGAGTTCTTTTCCTTAGGCTTGTGAGATACTTTGTGTTGCTTCCCTTTCAGGCATGCCACACAATGATCATCACTAGTAAACTCTTTCTTTGGCATTCCAGTTACCAATCATGTTTAATTAATTTATTCATGTTCTTAAAGTTTACATGGCACATTCTTTTATGCCATAGGAAAGACTCATCACTATTTGCTTTAGATAGAAAGCATGAAACTTCTCCTGAGGGAGATGTTTCTTGCAAATCCATCTTGTACATGTTCCCTTTCCTGGGGGCTCTGAGCAGGATATGCTCATGAGGAATGACCACACCAGGTTTGAGAACAATGCACTCATGCTCAGTAAAGAGCATGTTATGACTCTGATCACAAAATTGGGATACACTCAGAAGATTGTACCCAAGCTCCTTGACAAAGTTTACCTTTCAATGCTGAGCTTACCATTTGTGACCTTGCCCCTTCCAGAAATGTAACCACCTTCATCTCCTCCAAAAGCAACTGGTCCTCCATCAATCCTCTCAAAATTATGGAGTAGAGACCTATTGCCTGTCATGTGCCTGGAACAGCCACTGTCAATTATCCAGACATTCCTGTTGGTCTTGAGCTGTTCCTGCACAGAGAAGATGATTAGTTACATTTGGAAACCCAAGCCTTACTTGTCTTGGGCTCATTAACAGTAAAAGAAGGTAATGCAACAGTAATAGATCCTATGGTTGTACTATAGGGATCTTCAGCTGTTGTTGATGGAGAAACCTCAGTCATTTGGTCTTTCTTAGACTTCCACACCACCTTTGGAGTCTTGGACTTGACCTTCAAAACCTTAGAAGCTTTTAGAACTTCATAAGTTTTGATGACTGATCCTTCGGAAGAGTCTACAGTCACTGCAGCAGACTTTAGTGCTTCGGAAGAATTCCTTTCTTCCGAGACCAACTTTGCTTCCGAAGGTAATTTTCCACTTACCTCCTTCTTTGATTTGGAGCTTCCGAAGGAAACAGACTTTCCTTCCGAAGCTTGAGATTTCTTGAGACTCTTTGAAGTCTTTGTTTTAGTCATGTGGACAGTACTTTTAGGATTGTATGGGCAATCCTTAGCAATGTGAGAAGTACTTTCACACATGACACATAACATTATCTTCTTCAAAGAAGTCTCCCTTTGAGAACAAGACTGACTTTGGTCACATCCCCTCTCCATCTTCATCTTGGTAGATGCTGAGACAGTTCCCTTGGGCTGTGAACTGTTCTTGGAGTTTGATGGTCCAGGCTGTGCAGCAGTGGTACACAGCAAATCAGTCTTCTTCTTGGTACTGAGATGATTTGAACAAGAACCATGACTCTTAGCTAAGGAGTCTTGGTTGATGTCTTCAGTCCTTACTACTTTGAAACCTGCAGAGATAAAAACTTGTTTCTGCTTAGCATCAAAAGTAGCCTTGATTTCTTGAGCCTTCTTTGCCTTTCTTTTGCTCTTTCTGATCAAGTTCTTTCTTTTGGACTTGGTCATCACAGTTGATTTCTTCTCCTCAGAAGGATAGTGGCCCTTGGAAGAATCCTCTTCTTCACTCTTCTCAGAGGAATTCTTCACTATCACTTCTTCATCATCCTCACTTACAGGATCTATGAGAGGAAGCTCATCTTCACAAGTTCCACACCTAGGAGATCTTACAGACAAGATTGTGTGTGGAGGAGCTATCTCATTTGATCCTAGTCCCTGTCTGTTTTGATAACAAACTTTGTTGTGCAGGGATGAGGATATCATGTTCTTGAAGGTCTCTTCTTCAAGAACACTTTTCTCTGCCTTGGCTTTGCTGATCACAAGCTCAGCCTGGCACTCAGTTAACTTAGTGATGAGATCTTGGATCTGAGTTCTGAAATCTGTATGTTCATGTTTTAGTACTGAAATGGTTTTCTCCAAGTCTTCTATCTTTAACTTGTAATCATTTTCAGACTTTCTAAAATCAGATTTTAATATGTTTAATGACTCAAGATCAGATCTCATCTCTAGGTTATAGGACCTGTATCTATTTACTTTAGCAATGCATTCAGGGGAGCAAAGATGTTCCAATACCTTGGCTTCATCATGGTCAGCCATCAGTGCTTGGTTTGGAGAAGCATCCTCCACCTGAAAACTCCAGTCAAAGCCTCCTTCTTCAACAGCAACAGCAGCATGTTGCTTTGTCTTCTCAGCTTGAGGAGCTTTGTCAGCAAAGTTTGGTCTGGGTTGTGTTTGGCCCCCATTTGTTTTAGGTGCCTTACACTCCCTGGCAAAGTGACCCATAAGGTTACAGTTGTAACACTTAACTTTGCTTTTATCCAGCCCAAACTTGCTGCTGGTAGCATTGCTTGGAAATCTTCTTCCTGTCCTCTTGTAGAACTTCTTGGCTCTGTGAGTGAGGAGAGCCATCTGCTGAACTATCTCCATGTATTCCAGGTCATCTGGATGGATACAGTCCAGGTCTTCAAGAGTGAAGAGATAATTCCCACAGCTTTCATCTGCAGACACAAAGGCTTGAGAAGAACTTGTCTCTTGGAATGGGCTTCCTTGAGTAAAGTTCTCCCTTGGTGTCTCCGGGAAGGTGATGAAAGGACCCTTTTGTGAGTTGTCAGGGTAGCATAAGAGATGATGCTGAGGTTCTATGCTGTCCCTTTCAACCACATGAAGGGCTGAACCCATTTGATTGTTGGAGTTGCCAGATGAACCTTGCATGTTCATCTCCATCTGGTATCCACTGAGAATCCCATACAACTCTGTAAGAGTAAGAGTCTTAAGGTTCTCAGTCCTCTTGATCACCACACAATAGTGTGTCCATTGCCTAGGAAGTGATGACATGAACTTCCTTACAATGTCCCTATTCTCAAGAGGAACTCCTCCATCCACTAGGGTATCCACAATCTCAACATACCTGAAGTATTGTTGAGTCATGGTCTCACCTGCTTTGAAGGTGAAATTTTCAAACTGCTGCTTCAGAAGATCTTTCTTGTTCTCCTTGGCTTCAGAGGAGCCTTCATACATCAGCTTCAGTGCATCCCACAGCTGTTTGGCTGTCTTGCACTTCTTGAAGCCTCTGTATACAGAGTTTGGGAGAGCAGTCTGAAGAGCAGTCATGGCCTTCCTATCAATTCTACTCTTTTTCTATCTTCATCTGAGTAGTTGGCCACATCTTTAGGAATCATACCAGCACCAGTAGCAGAGGGGGTGCTGGGTATGAAAGGTCCATTCTCAACAGATTCCCACATTCTTGAATCAAGAGACCTGATGAAGCCTTCCATCCTCATGCACCAGGTGTCAAAATCATCAAGAGTGATCAGTGGGGATTTGTTCATGGTTCCAGTCTCCATATCAGTCTTAGAGATGGCAGCCATTTGAAGAGTTTAGCTTTTGTGTGTTGTGAGGGATCTTAAGATGGTTAGATCTTATATCAAGAGCCTGGAATGCTCTGATACCAATTGCAGGATCGTTTAAGGGCTTAACTACAATTACAACACAACCACACAATGAGGAGAATAACTAATCTCTAATCAAACAGTGAACTGGGTAACCAAGGTGAAGCTAAGAACACAAGTAAGTAAAGAGACAGAACAAGAGAGTTGGGTTTCAAGGAGGCAGTATATTGCTTTCTCAAGTTCTCTTACAAGTGTTACAAAGCATTAAGAAAAGATACAAGAACTTGAAATACTTATACTACAACCTACAGCCGGCCATACTTTGAAGGCCAGCTGGATACAATTGACTAGACACTAACAAAATCAATTGTAGGATCAAAAGGCATATCTGCCTTTTGACCTTGTGACTATGACATGCCATAGCTCACATCCTTTTACAATACAAAAAGGATAAAGTACATAAAGTGGAAAGTTACAGACTCAAGACCTCAATGTACAGTTACCAAAAGCATGACCCTTTTCACCAACTCATGTAAGTTGGTGACTTTACAGAGATGCAGCGGAAAAGGTGCTTTATGGAACAGTACATCAGATAAAGCATGTGTACTAAAAGTCTTCGGAAGAAATCTGTCTTCATAGGATGAGGCTTCGGAAGACTTTGTCTCTGAAGCTTCGGAAGACTTCATGTTTGGCTTCGGAAGATATTGGTCTTGGCTTCGGAAGATTTTACACTTAGAGTATTTTCTAATGCTTTGTGTAAAACTTCCGAAGCATTCTTCACTTCAGTACTTAGTGCATGTTTGCTGAGACACTTAAGCTGTTTTGGGTTGCATCAGACTTCAGGAATCCTTACAAGGTACCTTGTGCATTTTAAATGGTATATAATAATAGATAGATGCAAGTCTGGATTGTAATAGTACAAGCATTGAAAGTGAAAGCAAAAAGTCAGTGCATTAGTAGGTTGTAACAAAAGCAAACACACTTGTAAATTACTGTTAACATCACTTTGAAATGTTAGTATATATAATGTGTTTTATGGTATAACTTGAGCGTATATTATAAGGATAACTTTGTAAAATAATAATTAAGTTTTAGTATTGTTTTAGTTAGGTTTTGTAAATTTTTTTGTCTGAATCAAGTCATTTATAGGCTTTTTATCTTAATCAGATCACTAAAATTATAAGATTGTTCTAATTAGACAATTAGTTCATCATAAATTGTAAAATATTTATGAAAAATTGAAATATTTAATAATCTAACAATATTTAAAAAAATATTTATTTAGATAAAATTATGAATTATTTAAAAAAACTTAAAAAAAGTGAGTGACCTAATTAAAAAACTTCTAAAAACTTTAATAACCTGAATGAAACAAATACAAATATTAGTGACCTGATTGAAAAAAAAATATAAGTGTCATAATTGAAACACTCCTAAAACTTACTTACTATTATGTAAAGTTTACCCTATATATTATGTTCTTGTCTAAAATATAAAAAAGAAAAAACTATTAGGTTCTAATGTGCTTGATTTATTTAAATTTGTAAATTTATAATCTTAGACTCTTATCATGCAAAAAGATAATATTTCGAAATAAAGATATCAGTGTTTGTATCAACATGTAAGAACTCGTTTCATGTTTGGGTTTTTGCTTTTGACATTGTCACACCCTAATACTAGGACATGTGACTTGGTGGATTTAACTCGAGAACAATAGTTTTTGCTTTTGACATTGTCACACCGTAATACTAGGAAGTCTAATGGTAAACCCTCTGACTAAAATAAAAACCAATAAATGTTTAAAGTCGTCAAACACACACTAATCCTATGCCAAGGCTCCACCAAATGTCAGGCCAATTCATGCCCAACACGCACCTTTACCTTATTCGATCAAGACCTCACGCCTTCTTGAAATACATGCTAAAACAAGTCAACTTATGTTTGTAAGTTCTAAACTATATTTAAAAAAATTAAACTTCATATTTCATACCATTACAAGTTTCCTAGCAAGCATGTTTAACTCGGTAACCGTGGTAACCACTTCACACTTGGAACATCATCGACGTTCCCTAGGCACATTGATCAAGTCCAAAAGCTGACAGCCTAAAAAATTACTTACAACATACAACATGTTTACAAGCAATAAACATAACTCACTCCAAATATACATTACTAAAACACCACTACACTTATTGCCATAACAATTATTCATATTATTTAAAGCAAATATTAAAATACCATAACGTATACTTCAGCCCAAAAATATATAAAATGGTCAAACATAGAACTCACATGAGGCAGAGGAGATGGTTAGAACTTATCAAGGATTATGATTGTGAGATCCACTACCATCCAGGCAAGGCCAACGTGGTGGCTGATGCCTTTAGCCGAAAAGAGAGACCCGAGCCGATTCGGGTGAAAGCTTATCAATTGATCATGACCTCCGA
The DNA here is from genome assembly GCA_025215565.1 of Flaveria ramosissima. Taxonomy (NCBI): domain Eukaryota; kingdom Viridiplantae; phylum Streptophyta; class Magnoliopsida; order Asterales; family Asteraceae; genus Flaveria; species Flaveria ramosissima. The sequence continues at coordinate 17,742,089 of CM046030.1, forward strand.
TGTAATGAAGCAAGTCAAGGAGTTTCAAGATGAAGTATTGAAAGAAGATCATCTTAACTCTGAAAGAATGAGAGGTCTGATCGCGGAGTTGGGTGAAAACACACTTGGTGTTAGAACCCGATTTGGACGAATGTGGATTCCTCGTATTGGGGATCTATGCGTGAAGGTCATGAATGAAGCTCACAAGACTCGATACTCTATTCATCCCGGTGCTACGAAAATGTATCACGACATGAAGAAAGATTATTGGTGGCCGGGTATGAAGCGTGACGTAGTGGAGTATGTGAGTAAGTGCCTGACTTGCTTGCAAGTGAAGGCCGAGCATCAGAAGCCGTATGGGAAGATCCAACCTTTGGATATACCGGAATGGAAGTAGGAGCACATCACCATGGATTTCATTATGAAGTTGCCGCGTACTCCGAAAGGGTACGATGCCATATGGGTGATTGTGGACCGTCTGACGAAGAGTGCTCACTTCCTACCGATCCGCGAGACATATTCCTCCGAGAGTGTAAGGCCCCGTTCCCGGGACGCTTACAGTTAGTCATTCATCGCACATAAAACATACATTTACATTCATACTTCATAAACATCGCAGCGGAACATTTAAAATAAGCTTTCATTTCTATGTAAACGCTTTTGCAAGTTAATACAACATTCATTACAAAATAGTTTGTTCGCATTACAATGCAAAAACATTAATCAAAAGAATGCCATCCCAAAAGAGTCGAGTAGCCTTGCAGTGCCATCCTCAGCAATCATTACCTGCCAACTAGAAAACGTATAAAAAGTCAGCGTTGCTGAGTGAGTTCTAGTTTTATAAAATAAACATACTTTACTTTCATTAAACTATTCCTTTTCTCATACGATCATTCAACATACGTATACACAGATAATGTCATTATTATCTTTCATCTCATTCGTTATCTTTCGTTCCTTTCATACATTCATTCTTCCGAGTCTGTTGCGACAACCGAGTCGCTCACCTCAATAGCAATCTCAATGATTGCACGCTATCCGAGTCTGTTACAGCCATAAGGTTGCTCACCTCATTGCCCATATTAATGATAGCAAGCTATCCGAGTCTCTTGCAACAACAAGGTTGCTCACCTCAAGGCAACATCACGATAGCACGTCACTCGAGTCTTTTGCAACGACAAGGTTGCTCACCCCATAGGCAATCTCAATGATTGCACTTCATCCGAGTCTTTTGCAACACAAAGTCGCTCACCCCATATATATATGCTTGCAAGCCTTTCTTTCGTTCATTCATCATTCATTAATGCATGCATTCTTACTTCATGTTCCTCTTTTATTATCTTTCACTTTACATTACATAATACTTCATTCATTCATTAACATGACATGTAAAGCCACAAGAAAGATAAACATACATCATAATAAGGAACAAATCATACACATTCATCATCATCATACAGGGCAACATCATACATACATAACATGCATAAACATGCAACATCATCATCATCATGCCCTACATGCTCTCTAAGGCCATAACAGTCATCTTACATGCTCTTACGAGAAACTTTACGTCAAAACTTACATCTGCACCTTCTGCCGAAGGCCAGAAGTCAAACTACACATTCCTCCGAGTGCAACAGCCCTATTCGGGCGTATGGACACCCTTCAGTCGCATGGCCTCCATGCGACTGAACATCATGCGATTGGACTCATGCGGCTGAACATCTATGCGAATGAACATTCAATCGTGCGTATGGACCTCATGCGGATGGAACTACTGCGAATGGGCACCTATGCGACTGACCTCATGCGAATGGACTCATGCGACTAAGCATCTATGCGACTGAACCCTCAGTCGTATGACTCCCCATGCGACTGGACTCCCAATCGTGCGACTGAAGCCTTAGTCGTGCGATTGAACCCTCAATCGTGCGAATGACCTTCAATAGCCTCTCATTCGGCCGTATGGCCTCCATTCGGTCGCCTAGCCCTGGCTGATGCAGAATGGAGTTCATCCCGAACCCAATCTGCCATTTTCGGTCTCCAAGCTCATCCAAACCCATTCTAAGCCTAAATCAACCCGCCTGGACCTTAGGAATGCATACCATAACACCATACAAGCACACACAAGCCCGGAAACATACACGAAACGCATCATCACACACATCACACCCAAATGGGTCAAACACATACTCACACCAAAAACGGCTTTTAACATTTTCCAGCCCCAAAATCGGTTGAAAACAAGTAAAAGTGGGGTCCTAGAACTCACACAAACGAGCACCACGTCAAGGGCTTCGATTTGGCTTGCTACACAACGAGTTTGGACACCCGAATCGCCCCTTTTTCTCTTTTTCTTCTCCTTTCTCTCTTCTCCTCTCTATGTTGGCTAAACATTTGTGTATGGGGGAGAGGGTAAGGGCTGCCCTCTCCTTTATATACTCCGCTCACTCGACTTTCTTTCGTTGGCGAGTTTGGTCCCTCAACTTTGAACTTTATTTCCTTTTCTTTCTTTGCCGGCTTCAAAATAATAAATAAGCGGGTGTTACAAGTCCACCCCCCTTAAATAGGTTTCGTCCCCGAAACCTGTTATTCTTCGAACAAATGCGGATAATGTTGTCTCATTTCTTTCTCAGTCTCCCACGTTGACTCGGATCCCTTCCTGTGCTTCCACTGTACACGCACAAGAGGAACCACTTTATTCCTCAGCCTTTTCTCCTTTCGGTCGATGATTGCCACTGGTTGCTCCACATAGTTGAGCCGTTCATCTACCTCGATATCCTCCAGTGAACAATCATATCTTCATCTGCCAAACACTTCCTAAGATGAGATACATGGAATGTCGGGTGAATTCCACTTAACTCATCTGGTAATTCTAATCTGTAGGCCACCTCTCCTACTCGAGCAATGATTCGGAAAGGGCCTATATACCTTGGGCTCAACTTGCCCCGCTTTCTGAATCGGATAATACCCTTCCAAGGTGAGACCTTCAACATAACCCGGTCACCCACCTGGAACTCAATCGGCCTGCGTCGTTTATCAGCATACGACTTTTGTCTGTCTTTGGCTGCCTTCATGAAGGCTTTAATCTTCTCAAGCTTCTCAGTCATAGCTTCGATTACCTCGACGCTCCCAATTCCTTCTGACCAATATCACCCCAACAAACGGGCGTTCTGCATCTCCTACCGTATAACATCTCATATGGAGGCATACCAATGCTGGCATGATAGCTGTTGTTGTATGAGAATTCGGCTAACGGTAGGTGGTCATCCCAACTTCCACCAAAATCAATCACACATGCCCGAAGCATGTCTTCCAGTGTCTGAATGGTCCTTTCTGACTGACCATCAGTCTGGGGATGATAAGCCGTGCTAATATGTAACCTCGTCCCCATAGCGTCATGGAACTTCTTCCAAAATTTAGATGTAAATCGGGTGTCGCGATCCGACACAATAGACACCGGCACACCGTGACGAGTTACAATTTCCTTGATGAACAGATCATCCAACCTCTCTGATGAATATGTCTCGTGAATCGGTAGGAAGTGAGCACTTTTCGTCAAGCGATCAACTATCACCCATATGGCATCATACCCTTTCGGGGTACGCGACAGCTTTGTAATAAAATCCATGGTGATGTGCTCCCACTTCCATTCTGGTATATCCAAAGGTTGTATCTTCCCATATGGCTTTTGGTGCTCGGCCTTCACCTGTAAGCAAGTAAGACACTTACTCACATACTCCACCACATCGCGCTTCATACCCGGCCACCAATAATCTTTCTTCATATCATGGTACATTTTCGTGGCACCAGGATGAATGGAGTATCGAGTCTTGTGAGCTTCATCCATTATTTTCACCCGTAGATCCCCAAAACGAGGAATCCACACACGACCGAATCGGGTTCTAACACCGAGTGTGTTTTCACCCAATTCCGCGACCAGACCTCTCATTCTTTCAGAGTTAAGATGATCTTCTTTCAATGCCTCATCTTGAAACTCTTTAACCTGCTTCATCACATCCGAGGTCATAATCAGATGGTATGCTTTCACCCGAATCGGCTCGGGTCTCTCCTTTCGGCTAAGGGCATCAGCCACCACATTGGCCTTGCCCGGATGGTAGTGGATCTCACAATCATAATCCTTTATAAGTTCCAACCACCGTCTCTGCCTCATGTTCAGATCCTTCTGCTCGAAAAAGTACTTCAGACTCTTGTGGTCAGTGAAAATGGTGAACTTCGTCCCGTAGAGGTAGTGCCTCCAAATCTTTAGTGCAAAGACCACGGCTGCTAGCTCCAAGTCATGAGTAGGATAATTGACCTCATGAACCTTCAACTTTCGGGATGCATAGGCTATAACCTTTCCTCTCTGCATTAACACACAGCCCAACCCCGAGTAAGAAGCATCAGAATAAACCACCAGATCTTCACTTCCATCGGGTAACGACAGAACAGGAGCTTGAGTCAATCTCGCCTTCAACTCATCGAACGCCTTCTCTTGAGCTTGACCCCATACGAACTTCACATCTTTTTGGGTCAACTTAGTCACTAGAGAAGCAATCTTAGAGAAGTTTTGGATAAATCTTCTATAGTAGCCCGCCAAACCCAAGAAACTACGAATCTCGGATGGCGTCTTTGGTGACTTCCATTGCATAACCGCCTCCACTTTCGCCGGGTCCACCATTATCCCGTCGGGATTCACCACATGACCCAAAAACTGAACTTCGCGCAACCAAAACGCGCACTTGGAGAATTTAGCATACAACTTCTCTCTTCTCAACATCTCCAGAACCTCCCGAATGTGACCGGCGTGCTCTGCTTCGCTCCTCGAGTAAATCAGGATATCATCAATAAACACAATCACTGATTTATCCAACATAGGCCGACACACACGGTTCATCAAAACCATAAAAGCAGCTGTCGCGTTGGTCAAGCCAAAAGACATGACAAGAAACTCGTAGTGACCATAGCGCGTACGGAAAGCTGTTTTAGGAATATTTTGCTCCTTCACCTTCAACTGATGATAACCAGATCGAAGATCTATTCTCAAAAACCAACTGACACCCTGAAGCTGATCGAACAAATCATCTATCCTCGGTAAGGGGTATCGGTTCTTCACTGTCAACTTGTTCAGCTCGCGGTAGTCGATGCACATCCTCATACTACCATCCTTCTTCTTTACAAACAGGACCGGAGCACCCCAAGGAGAGATACTCGGTCTAATTAACCCCTTATCCCGCAGCTCTTGCAACTGTTCCATCAATTCTTTCATCTCGGTCGGAGCCAACCGATACGGTGCTTTGGCGACAGGTTGGGCACCCGGTATCATATCAATCTGAAACTCGATCTCTCTGTCAGGTGGCACTCCTGATAAGTCTTCTGGGAACACATCTGGAAAGTCACACACAACCGGTACATCGGCTAGTTGTGGTGTTGGCGTATCCACATCCTTTACATAGGCCAAGTAGGCACTACATCCACGCCTCATACACTTTCCCGCCACCGCCATCGAGATCACTTTCGGAATCATAGTAACCCGATCACCATAAACCGTCACTGAAATACCGTCAGGCGCCGACAACCGAATCATCTTCTTGCGACACACAATGTTCGCCTCGTAGTCCGCTAGCCAATCCATCCCAAGAACCAAATCAAAACCACCTAAGGTCATCACAAACGGTCTATTAGGAAACTTATGACCCTCGAGTTCCACACCACAGTTCTCTATCATCTCAGAAATCCTGGTAGATTTACCTATGGCAGTTTCTACATTGAAGGGCGCATCAACACGTCTACTACTAACATGCAGCTTAGCACAGAAAGCGGCAGAATAAAACTTTTACTGGCACCCGAATCAAATAACACAGAAGCTAAAGTTTGGTTCACCAGAAACGTACCGGACACGACATCAGGGTCCGTTCTGGCTTCCTCCTGTGTCATGGTGAATGCCCTGGCGCTCGCCCTCGGTCGTTCACCTCCTGTCTTCTTCGCCCCAGAGCTCTCAGCCCTCGGCCTCTTGCAATCTTTGATCACGTGACCCTCTTCACCACAATTAAAGCACTGGACCGTACGACAGTCCTTTGCCATGAGCCCCGCCTTTCCACACTTGAAGCACAAGTTTGACCCCAACCTGCACTCCCCACTATGCTCCCGTCCACACTTACCACACCTTCTCGACCCCGCACTTGACGTGACCACACGGTGGTCGTCCACCCGTGCCTTCTTATTACCCGTCGAGGCATCACCCCGACCAAACCTGCACTCCCCACTATGCTCCCGTCCACACTTACCACACCTTCTCGACCCCGCACTTGACGTGACCACACGGCGGTCGTCCACCCGTGCCTTCTTATTACCCGTCGAGGCATCACCCCGACCAAACCTTTTCCTTTGCCAGTTTCGATCACCACCGCTCTTCCTGCCACCATCAGTCACCACCACCATTCTTTCATCATACAGTCTCCCCGCCAAATCCACTGCCGACCTAAACGTGCTCGGCCGGGCAGCGATTATGTGCCTGCGAATATCCGCTGGCAAACCCTGTATATACCTCTTGATCTTTCGGGACAGAGGTGTCACCTAATCCGGCACCAGACGTGCCATCTCGTTGAATTTCGTGGTGTACTGTTGGTGAGTCATGGTTCCCGCCTCCAGTTGCAAGAACTCCCTCTCAACCTTGTCCATTTCCCGATGAGGACAAAACTCCTCGATCACCAATCTTTTCCGCTCAGACCATCTCATCCTTCCAATGGCCCTGCTACCCTCGACTTGGACAATATTGTCCCACCAACATAGAGCCGAATCCACAAAAGAGTGGGTAGCGAACTTCACCTTTTGGTCTTCACGGCATTCGGTGATATCCAGAACGACCTCCATTTCCCTCACCCACCGGTGAACAGCAGCAGCAGTGCCGTTTCCATCAAAAGTTGGGGGCTTACACCTCATAAACGCCCCATAGTTGCAGCCCCGTACCACCCCTTGCACGGGCTCATCTTCTTCCTCCTCCTCATTATCGGAGAAAATCGTTTCAGGCTCCGGTTGCTCCCCCGAGGCCCTATTTCTCTCCTTCCTTTCTCCCTCTTTCACAGCCTTGATGACTTCGGTCACCACAGACGGTAAGATTATCTGCATGACCTGATGTACTTCCTCAACAACAGCCTCCTTACCGAGGCCCTCAAGTTCGCACTCTCATCCCCAGCCTCCGGATGTGGACTCTCAGGTTCTTCAGGAACCTCCTTCTCAGCTCTAGGCCTTCCTCTTTTAGGTCGCGGTTCCGCATCAGGACCACCACGGCCTCCACCCCTAGAAGCTCTAGAAGATCTACCACCAGCCATTCTCTATCACACTGAAAGATTCAAACACCAACACGGTCATTCAAGGAAACAACTCAGTTTATGTCAAGTATAGTAAGTCCCTAATTACAGTGGCCAGTTGTGATTAGCCATTTACTTTACTCTTCATACCCCAGTATTACCTGTCCTGACTACATCAGTATTTAAATCTACATACAACACATAACCACATACCATGCTCACATAAAACCGGTTAACTTTACTGTATCCAGCTAGCTTTCAAAGTATAGCCGGCTGTAGGTTGTAGTATAAGTATTCCAAGTTATTGTATCTTTCTTTATGCTTTGTAACACTTGTAAAAGAACTTGAGAAAGCAATATACTGCCTCCTTGAAACCCAACTCTCTTGTTCTGTCTCTTTACTTTACTTGTGTTCTTTGTATCACCTTGGTTAATCCAGTTCACTGTTTGATTAAAGTTTAGTTGCTCTCCTCATTGTGTTGTTGTGTTGTAATTTGCTTAAGCCCTTAAACGGTCCTGCAATTGGTATCAGAGCTTTCCAGGCTCTTGATATAAGATCTCACCATCTTAAGATCCCTCACACACACAAAAACTAAACTTTCCAAATGGCTTCCATCTCAAAGACTGATATGGAGACTGGAACCATGAACAAATCCCCACTGATCACTCTTGATGATTTTGACACCTGGTGTATGAGAATGGAAGGCTTCATCAGGTCTCTTGATTCAAGAATGTGGGAATCTGTTGAGAATGGACCTTTCATACCCAGCACCCCCTCTGCTACTGGTGCTGGTATGATTCCAAAAGATGTGGCCAACTACTCAGATGAAGATAGAAAAAGAGTAGAGATTGATAGAAAGGCCATGACTGCTCTTCAGACTGCTCTCCCAAACTCTGTATACAGAGGCTTTAAGAAGTGCAAAACAGCTAAACAGCTGTGGGATGCACTGAAGCTATGTATGAAGGCTCCTCTGAAGCCAAGGAGAACAAGAAGGATCTACTGAAGCAGCAGTTTGAAAACTTCACCTTTAAAGCAGGTGAAACCATGACTCAACAATACTTTAGGTATGTTGAGATAGTGGATACCCTAGTGGATGGAGGAGTTCCTCTTGAGAACAGGGACATTGTAAGGAAGTTCATGTTCTCACTTCCTAGGCAATGGACACACTATTGTGTGGTGATCAAGAGGACTGAGAACCTCAAAACTCTTACTCTCACAGAGTTATATGGGATTCTCAGTGGATACCAGATGGAGATGAACATGCAAGGTTCATCTGGCAACTCCAACAATCAAATGGGTTCAGCCCTTCATGTGGTTGAAAGGGATAGCATAGAACCCCAACATCATCTCATATGCTACCCTGACAACTCACAAAAGGGTCCTTTCATCACCTTCCCGGAGACACCAAGGGAGAACTTCACTCAAGGAAGCCCATTTCAAGAGACAAGTTCTTCTCAAGCCTTTGTGTCTACTGATGAAAGTTGTGGGAACTCTCTTTTCACTCTTGAAGACCTGGACTGTATCCATCCAGATGACCTGGAATACATGGAGATAGTTCAGCAGATGGCTCTCCTCACTCACAGAGCCAAGAAGTTTTACAAGAGAACAGGAAGAAGGTTTCCAAGCAATGCTACCAGTGGAAAGTTTGGGCTGGATAAAAGCAAAGTTAAGTGTTACAACTGTAACCTTATGGGCCACTTTGCTAGGGAGTGTAAGGCACCTAAACAAATGGGGGCCAAACACAACCCAGACCAAACTACACTGACAAAGCCCCTCAGAATGAGAAGCCAAAGCAACATGCTGCTGTTGCTGTTGAAGAGGGAGGCTTTGACTGGAGCTTTCAGGTGGAAGATGCTTCTCCAAACCAAGCACTGATGGCTGACCATGATGAAGCCAAGGTATTGGAACATCTCTGTACTCCTGAATGCATTGCTAAAGTAAATAGATACAGGTCCTACAACTTAGAGATGAGATCTGATCTTGAGTCATTAAACATATTAAAATCTGATTTTAGAAAGTCTGAAAATGATTACAAGTTAAAAATAGAGGACTTGGAGAAAACCATTTCAGTACTAAAATATGAACATACAGATTTTAGAACTCAGATCCAAGATCTCATAACTAAGTTGACTGAGTGCCAGGCTGAGCTTGTGATCAGCAAAGCCAAGGCAGAGAAGAGTGTTCTTGAAGAAGAGACCTTCAAGAACATGATATCCTCATCCCTACACAACAAAGTGTGCTATCAAAATAGAAAGGGACTGGGATCAAATGAGATAGCTCCTCCACACACAATCTTGTCTGTAAGATCTCCTAGGTGTGGAACTTGTGAAGATGAGCTTCCTCTCATAGATCCTGTAAGTGAAGAGGATGAAGAAGTGATAGTGAAGAATTCCTCTGAAAAGAGTGAAGAAGAGGATTCTTCCAAGGGCCACTATCCTTCTGAGGAGAAGAAATCTACTGTGATGACCAAGTCCAAGAGAAAGAACTTGATCAGGAAGAGCAAGAGGAAAGCAAAGAAAGCTCAAGAGATCAAGGCTACTTTTGATGCTAAGCAGAAACAAGTTTTTATCTCTGCAGGTTTCAAAGTAGTAAGGACTGAAGACATCAACCAAGACTCCTCAGCTAAGAGTCCTGGTTCTTGTTCAAATCATCTCAGTGCAAAGAAGACTGAGTTGTTGTGTACCACTGCTGCACAGCCTGGACCATCAAACTCCAAGAACAGTTCACAGCCCAAAAGAACTGTCTCAGCATCTACCATAATGAAGGTGGAGAAGGGATGTGACCAAAGCCAGTCTTGCTCTCATAAGGAGACTCTTTTGAAGAAGAAAATGTCAAGTGTCATGTGTGAAAGTACCTCTCACATTGCTAAGGATTGCCCATACAATCCTAAAAGTACTATCCACATGACCAATACAAAGACTTCAAAGAATTTCAAGAAGTCTCAAGCTTCGGAAGGAAAGTCTGTTTCCTTCGGAAGCTCCAAATCAAAGAAGAAGGTAAATGGAAAATTACCTTCGGAAGTAAAATTGGTCTCGGAAGAAAGGAGTTCTTCCGAAGCACTGAAGTCTGCTATAGTAACAGTAGAATCTTCCGAAGGTTTAGTCATCAAAACTTGTGAAGTCCCAAAAGCTTCTAAGGTTTTGAAGGTAAAGTCCAAGACTCCAAAGGTGGTGTGGAAGTCTAAGAAAGACCAAATGACTGAAGTTTCTCCATTAACAACAGCTGAAGATCCCCATAGTACAACCATAGGATCTATCACTGTTGCATTACCTTCTATTACACTTAGTGAGCCCAAGACAAGTAAGGCTTGGGTTTCCAAATGTAACTAATCATTTTCTTTGTGCAGGAACAGCTCAAGACAAACAGGAATGTCTGGATAATTGACAGTGGCTGTTCCAGGCACATGACAAGAAATAGGTCTCTACTCCATAATTTTGAGAGAATTGATGGAGGACCAGTTGCTTTTGGAGGAGATGAAGGTGGTTACATTTCGGGAAGGGGCAAGGTCACAAATGGTAAGCTCAGCATTGAGAAGGTAAACTTTGTTAAGGAGCTTGGGTACAATCTTTTGAGTGTATCCTAATTTTGTGATCAGAGTCATAACATGCTCTTCACTGAGCATGAGTGCATTGTTCTGAAGCCTGGAGTGGTCATTCCTCATGAGCATATCCTGCTCAGAGCCCCCAGGAAAGGAAACATGTACAAGATGGATTTGCAAGAAACATCTCCCTCTGGAGAGGTTTCATGCTTTCTATCTAAAGCAAATAGTGATGAGTCTTTCCTAGGGCATAAAAGAATGTGCCATGTAAACTTTAAGAACATGAATAAATTAATTAAACATGATTTGGTAACTGGAATACCAAAGAAAGAGTTTACAAGTGATGATCATTGTGTTGCATGCTTGAAAGGGAAGCAACACAAAGTATCTCACAAGCCTAAGGAAAAGAACTCCATCACTACTCCCCTAAACTTGTTACATATGGATCTCTTTGGCCCAACCAGTGTAATGAGTCTAGGAAGGACCTCTTATTGTTTAGTGATCACAGATGATTTTACAAGATTCACTTGGGTCTTCTTTCTTAGAACTAAGGATGAAACCCCTGAGATTCTGAAGAATTTCATCTTAAAAGTTGAGAATCAATGTGATCACAAGGTCAAAGCCATAAGATGTGATCAAGGAGCTGAATTCAAGAATCAAATCCTTGATACATTTTGTGATGAAAAAGGTATTACAAGACAATATAGTGCTCCCAGGACTCCTCAGTAAAGCGGAGTTGCTGAGAGGAGAAACATGACACTTATTGAAGCTGCAAGAACTATGTTGTCTGACTCTAAACTGCCCATCACCTTCTGGGCAGAGGCAGTTAATACTGCTTGCTATGTGCAAAACAGAGTTTTAGTAGCTAAGACACATGGTAAGACTCCTTATGAACTTTGGCACAAGAGGAAACCTTTCATTGGTTTTCTCAGGTCATTTGGATGTCCCTGCACCATCTTGAATACCAAGGATCAAATTGCCAAGTTTGCTGAGAAATCAGATGATGGACACTTCATTGGATACTCTTCCCAAGCTAAAGCTTATAGAGTATGTTGGATTCTTTATGCCCAAGACACATAGAACATTGATGTGGTTAGTACGTTATGATCCAAGTCGGGTCATACCCAATAACAAGCTTAGCAAACACCAATTAATATTTAATTGATGATATGATCATGCAATTAAATAAATACACCAATTTAGAAAATGGGTTTTCTAAATAAGTTGCATATGAGATTGAACAACTTATATGGATATTTTGTTCATGGTTATTATTTGTAATGTTGTTTAATTTAGTTAAATAACATCAAATAATAAAAGTGTGTGTATGTTATATAATTAAAAGGTTAATTATATATATATATATCTTTATTAATCTTTAGTTTGACAAAAGATTAATACATAAGGACCAATTGGGAAAATAACAAAACAATGGAACAACCCTAATAAGGGTTCGGCCGCCCCTTATGGCAGCCATTCCATTTTGTTTTGTTTGGCTCTCTTGAGTTCATTCTCTCCAAGAACACACACACTTACACTCCTATCTCTAATCTCTCTCATATATGCAAGAACCTCAAGGCACAAACTCCTCCAATCAAGAAGAATATCTCGGTTGCAAAGGATTTTTCAGCAGCCTTGTTTTCGGCTGAAAATGGGTTTTCAGCAGGCTATTAGGTTCGGTTTTGGTGTTAAAATCCTAGCAAAGATGGTGTTTTCTTGAAGGCTTGTGGGTATGAATGCTTGAGGACTTCTATCCTTGAAGTCTTGGCCATTTTTCAGACTCATTTCAGCCCCTTTCAAGTCGGTTTTGACAGCTTCTGGAAGGTAGTTCCATTGTGTTGTTTTGGTTGTTTTGTTTTATCTTGATAACTAGTTCAAACACATATATTTGATCCTATGGTTTTGGGTTTGTTGGAACAAAGTTATGAGCTTTAATTTTTCAGATTACAACATAATATTAAGTTCATATTCCGCTGCGTTTTTCTTGTTTAAATGGTTAAACAACATTGTTAAGGTCCAACAAACACCAACATTGGCATCTAGAGCCGGATATGTGGATGACTAGTTTCTTGTGTTCTTGTAAATTTTGTTTTATAAGGATTTAACAACCAAATTAGGGCTGTTTTGAGATGATATGATGATACCCCAACCTTTCAAGGTTATATCTTGCATGCTTTTTGATTAAATCTTGAAAGGAAAGATATCAAAATGGTTGATTGTGCTTTGTTTGGACAAAAGACCCTAAATTCTTGGTTTATGTTGGCTGAAAAATTTAGGGTCAAATGGGGTTCATTTTGGTTCTTGAAATGATGTATATGGATACATGTTTTAGTGCATAACATAGCCTTGACCATGTGTGTTTTGGATTTGGTTGATTGTAATTTTGTCATGTTGGTTGTATTCATTCTTTATGGGTTGTAATAATTTCTTTTGTGTTTCTATTTGGGTTGTAATTTGTTTATTCATTTGGCAATGTAATAAATAGATTAGGAGTATTTTTCTTTTACTAGAAAATATGTATTAGGATATATATTTTGTAAAAGAAGATGCTCGGGATGGAAGCACAAAAGGAAGACACAAAGGATGGACTTGAAGCATTTGGATGCAAGTTCAAGTGGGGGTCTTTGGAGATCTCATCATTTGTGTTATGTTGAACCCTTAGGAAAGACCTTATGACAACACTTGTGATGGCAAACAAGTGTAGTCAACTTAGTGGCTATGGTTATGCACATATGTTTGAATGATTATGCTTGTTTGGTTGTTTGTTGTATGATTGTTGTTTGATATTTGGATATGCATAACAAACTCATTAGCAAACTTAACAAGCTAGAAATTTATGGTTTCTAATCATTAAGTGGTTAATAAAAGGTTATTAAAAAGATTAATGATTTAATAAAAGAGGTTTTATTAAAAATAAACCATAGGGTACCATGTATTTGAAAGCATGCGAATACAAGGTACATAGAGTTTTCATAACTAGAATTAATGGAAACTTAAATCCCTTTGGTAACAAGTCTAACACCATCCTTTTACACGACACTCGAATCTCTTGGGAACTATTTGTGGGATAAAGGTAACCTAACCACTTGTAGGGAACTTGTATCTTTGAGGTGAGTCTAACGCACTTGTGGGATAAAGGTCACCTAACCGCTTGTATGTGAAAACTCACACGTGTGTGTAAGTAGGACGACTTGAATTGGAAACCATGTGATTAGGGTCACCGAAGCATGGCGTACAATGGTGTTGATGGGATTAAACATGCCGACTAAACATATGATGTTTAACCGATCCCATAAGACTAGAAGTTGCAATAGGTTGCAATTGTCAACTGTTGACTACCTTGTTAATTTAAATAATGGGATAAAGGTCACCTAACCATCATTTAAATGTAACGTTGGATTCTAGATTTTAATTATTAATTGTCTATGAGACATGTAAAGGGTATTAATAGTTAAAATGCTTTTTTTTCAGATATACTAAAATGAACTTTGTAATTTTGTAGTAATGGCCTCAAACCACGACGCTACCACCCCGATCGTCCCTTCCCTATCACTGAGATCTATTCTCGAGAGGGATCGTCCTAACCATAATTACCTTATGGACTCAATTTCGAAACTTGAGAATCGTTCTCAAGAATGAGTAAAGACCTATGTCCTTGACGATCCCATACCTCACCAACCAACGCTGTTGATGTTAAGACCTTTTGACGATTGGCTCAGGGACACTAAGGATTCTGTGCAAGTATCCTACCTCATGTTGGGAATATGATTCCCAAACTCCAAAAGGGTTTGGAGCATCATGGGGCATATGACATGATAATCTAGTTGAAGGAAATGTTCCTTCAACAAACTTTAGTAGATTGCTTCGAAACGGTTCGAGCACTTTATGCATGTCACATGGAAGAAACCCAATCGATATCATCTTATATATTCTTAAGATGAAAAGCCGTATTGATAGCCTCAAGATGCTTAACTGTCCTGTCTCAAAATAGTTGGCCAAGGATTTGATCCTTGACTGCCTAACTAAAAGTTTGAGAGATTCATAGTAAACTGTGATATGAATGGGTGGGACAAGAGCATTGGTGAACTTCACGCAATGCTCAAAGCAACCGAGGCAGGGATGGGTAGAGAGGTTCTACCTATTCTCTCGATCAATGAGGAAGGCTATAATAAATGGCCAATCCCGATCCTAAGGCAATTATTGCCAAAGGAAAGGAATACATCAAAGCAAGGGTTAATGCGAAACCTCGAAAAGCCTAAGCTTATGAAGCCTAAGGTAACGAAGAACGTTCCATGCTTTGAGTATGGAGAGATAGGACAATAAATAGGAATTGTTCCTCCTATCTCAAGGAGTTGAAAGACAAGAGGGATGTTGAGCAAACCTCAAATACAATTTCCATGATTCACACATTGTATTAAATGTCATTTCTTCAAACACGTGGGTATTAGATACCGGATGTGAGACTCATTCTTGCAATTGTTGCAAAGGGGTTCAAAAGAAATGTGCGCTTCAAGGAGGGAAACTCTATTTTGAGACATTCAAATGGTTTGGAAGTCGTTCTCAAAACATTTTGTATGCACCTAGTTTGACTAGGAACATAATTAATGTTTCCTATTAAAACAATGTGATCATGATTTAAAGTTTGTAAATAATGGTATTAAGTTTTATGGATGATGTGTTTCATTTTAAGGACATGCCTTTTAATGATATCCATGAATTGGTTCATGGTAATTCGTCCTATAATAACTCATTATACACATTAAGCACCAAGAAACTTAAAATGGGTTTAAGTTATTTTATCTTTGACATTGTCATCTTGGTCTCATAAACAAGAATTGGATTCAAACACTTCAAAAGAATGGTCTTTTGGAAACAAATGAAAATGTTTCATTTGATAAGTGTGAACCAAAAGACTTACTAGGAATGATACATTTGGATGTATGTAGTCCTTTTAAGACAATGACAAAGATTGGTGAAAGATACTTCATTATTTTACCGACGATTACAGTCGCTATTATTGGGTGCACTTGATGACACATAAGTATGAAGCTTTTGAAATGTTCAAAATCTTCAATAATGAAGTAGAATATCAACTCTACATAACTATCTGTGTTCTTCATTCTGAAAAGAAGAAACTGAACCCTATTTGGATATAGTTCAATTTATGGCTATGAGCTTACCATCTTTATCATTTTGGGTTTTCGCATTGCTCTTTAAGTCTCATATTTTGAATATGACCCGGACCAAGAAAGTGTGGATTAGTTGAATATCCTAGAGACTGTATAGGATACTGTTTCTTCGACTCAACAGAGCAAAAGTATTTATTGCTCGAAAGGCTAAGTTCTTGAAAACCGAGTTCTTTATGAAAGGAATGACGTGTAGAATTGTGGAACTTGATAAGGATCAAAATCCACAAGCCGGTACACTTTTGGTTGACACTAGCTACCAACAAGAAGTTGTTGATGATGATCAAGAGGTTGATAAATATACACAAAACGTTCACAAATCTGGTATAGTTAGTATTCCATCTAAGTGATATGAATATTCAAAGAATGGATACTATGTGGTTGACCCCTGTAGGCTAACCATATACCAAGATGTTGTGTCCAATTTGGATTGGAACAAATGGCTAGAAGCCATGAACGTAAGGATGCAATTCATGTATAACAACCAAGTTTGGGAATTGGTTGAACCTCCACTTAACTCCAAACCGGTTGGATACAAGTGGGTTTTCAAGATGAAAACAAATATACATGGAGACTTGAATACTTATAAGTCAAGACTTATAGCATAAGGTTTCCATCAAACTCAATTGGTTGATTATGATGAAACTCCTACGCCCGTGGCAATGCTAAGGTCGATTAGGATATTAAGTGCCATAACTGCACATTTTGAATATGAGTTTTGGCTAATGGATGTCAAAACCGCTTTCCTTAATGGACATCTCGTTGAGACTGTCCGTATAGTTCAGCATGATGGTTTTGTCGATCCACGACATCCTAATAAAGTATATAAGTTAAAGTGATCAATCTATGGATTGAAACAAGCATCGAGAAGGTTATGTATATATATATGAAGGCTAGTGGGAGCATAATTGTATTCTTAGTGTTGTATGTTGATGACACACTACTATTTGGAAATAATATTCCAACCTTGGAAGGTGTTAAAACCTAGCTTGGAAGATGTTTTTCATATAAGATCTCGTTAAAGCCACCCATATTTTGGAATAAAGATCTATAAGGATAGATCGAGGTGGTTGATAGGGTTAAACCAAAGTGCATATATATTGATAAAATCTTGAAAAGGTTCAAGATGAAAAACTTTTAGAAAGGTATGGTACCTATTCAAGGAGGGACAATGTTGACTATGTCTCAATGTCCAAGCTCATAGGATGAGCAAAATCAAATGAATGATATCCCATACGCATCTGCTATAGGATCCATCATTTGTGTGATGATATGCACTAGACCGGACGAGTCATGCTTATGAAGTATGACAAAGTAGATACCAATAAGAATAACCATCGGATGGCTCTTAAAAGTATATTGAAATACCTTAGTAGGACTAAGGATTTGTTTCTAATATGTGGATCTATTGAAAAGGAAGTCGTTGTAAAGGGTTACACGGATGCAGGCTTCCAAAACTGATCGAGATGATTTTTGATCACAATCGGGGTATACTTCCATTATGAATGGAGGAGAAGTATCCTTGAAAGGTTCAAAGCAAGACTCGGTAGCATTGTTCACTACAAAATCCGAATACATAGCCGCTTCATTGACAGCTTGGGAAGCTGCATGGATAAATTTGTCCATTGCTTATCTAAGGGTGGTCTCTACCATTCAAGACCCCCTAGAAATCTTTGGTAATTACGTGGGTGGGATTACTCAAATCTAGGAACCCCGTACTCATCAAAAGACTAAGCACCTTGAGCGGAGATTCAACATCATAAGGGATGGAGTTGAAAAGGGTAAAGATATTTATTCGTAAAGTTCATAAAGATCAAAACATTGCTGATCCACTAACGAAGCTCCCTGATGAGGGCAAAGTATGAGGGTCATACTTGTGCCTTAGGACTTCGATTTACTGGTGATTAGAATTGATCTGTTTAGCATATAAAACATGGAACAATTGTAATATTTAACTCTTTTATATATTTGAGTTATGTTTTCTTTTAGCATGTTTACATCCATGAATAATTCTTTTATTCTAAATGTCCGTAGTCGGTCATATTTGTGGGAACAAATATGAATGTAAGACTATTATGAACTTGGATTGGTGGATATTCATAAGGCATGAATATAAAGCAATTGGTTGCTGCCAAGTTTCATAGATATTCGTGGGATACGAATATTGGACTGACCCGCGTCTCAAATCTTACTACATGGAATCTTATTGATTGATCATAAGTAAATTTGAGTAAAGGCGAATATCATTTGGTATCCTCTGACCTGAGATACATATTGGGTTTTGATATTCACCAAGTGTTATACCTTGAGCTAGTTCTTCGCTGATATGAAATAATGGTCAGTACATAAGGCTATGTTCAGGTATGACATAAGGTGATTGTGAGAAACGTATGTAGTCAAGATGGGATTTGTTCCTCTTATTCGTTGAGAGTATGATGTCTAAGGCCTGATTAAGTTAAATCAACAAGGAATGATCATTCTGTGTCCTTGGATTTAACATGACATCTGTAACAAAAGGATAAATGATTGATTCACCTAAATCATTTCAAGTTTGGAACTTGAAGGGGATGATGTTATTGAATGGCTTATAGTCATGCGTATTAAGGGTAGTAAACTGTTGTTAGGCGGTATTTACTGCTTGCATCAATCTTCTATGTATCTTGTGCAAGTGGGAGATTGTTGGATTCTTTATGCCCAAGACACATAGAACATTGATGTGGTTAGTACGTTATGATCCAAGTCGGGTCATACCCAATAACAAGCTTAGCAAACACCAATTAATATTTAATTGATGATATGATCATGCAATTAAATAAATACACCAATTTAGAAAATGAGTTTTCTAAATAAGTTGCATATGAGATTGAACAACTTATATGGATATTTTGTTCATGGTTATTATTTGTAATGTTGTTTAATTTAGTTAAATAACATCAAATAATAAAAGTGTGTGTATGTTATATAATTAAAAGGTTAATTATATATATATATTTATTAATCTTTAGTTTGACAAAAGATTAATACATAAGCACCAATTGGGAAAATAACAAAACAATGAAACAACCCTAATAAGGGTTCGGCCGCCCCTTATGGCAGCCATTCCATTTTGTTTTGTTTGGCTCTCTTGAGTTCATTCTCTCCAAGAACACACACACTTACACTTCTATCTCTAATCTCTCTCATATATGCAAGAACCTCAAGGCACAAACTCCTCCAATCAAGAAGAATATCTCGGTTGCAAAGGATTTTTCAGCAGCCTTGTTTTCGGCTGAAAATGGGGTTTCAGCAGGCTATTAGGTTCGGTTTTGGTGTTAAAATCCTAGCAAAGATGGTGTTTTCTTGAAGGCTTGTGGGTATGAATGCTTGAGGACTTCTATCCTTGAAGTCTTGGCCATTTTTCAGACTCATTTCAGCCCCTTTCAAGTCGGTTTTGACAGCTTCTGGAAGGTAGTTCCATTGTGTTGTTTTGGTTGTTTTGTTTTATCTTGATAACTAGTTCAAACACATATATTTGATCCTATGGTTTTGGGTTTGTTGGAACAAAGTTATGAGCTTTAATTTTTCAGATTACAACATGATATTAAGTTCATATTCCGCTGCGTTTTTCTTGTTTAAATGGTTAAACAACATTGTTAAGGTCCAACAAACACCAACAGAGTATACAACTTCAGAACTAGAATTGTTGAGGAGTCAGCCAATGTGACTTTCAATGAACACACACCCTGTGTGGCTGGTTCTGGTCCTGATTGGCTATTTGATCTTGATTTAGTTACCAACTGTTTTAACAAATCTTGTGAGAATGTGTCAGGATCTGCAGAAAATTTAAATACAGGTGATCCTGATCCAAGATTTGAGCTAGGAAGATCCTCAACTCATACATCTTCAGCTCCAGTTGGAACTACTTCTGCAAATAAGGTTTCTATCAGCACTACAATGACAAATTCAGCTGATACATCTGGTATGCCTTCAAATTCCAGCTCAGAGGCCTCTCAACCAGATAAAGATACCTCAATTATAGAAGACAACAATGGTGATGGTGATAGTGATCAGGAATTTCTTGATGCTAATAACCACACCATAGATGACAACATCAATGATGTCACACACTCATTGGATCAAGTTAATCTTGATAAATGTGGTAATGTGGAGGGTGAATCTTCTAGGCCAGATCTAAAGTTTTCAAATTTGGATCTTTCTCAGCAACTTGTTGTGATTCCTTAGCTAAGGATCCACAAGTCTCACCCCACCACAAACATCATTGGAGATGTTGTCACAGGGGTAAGAACAAGAGGGCAAACCCATGAAGCAAATGTTTGTCTTCACTCTTGTTTCTTATCTCAGATAGAGCCAAAGAAAGTTGATGAAGCTCTAAAGGATGGAAGTTGGGTTGAAGCTATGCAACAAGAGTTGCTTCAATTCAAAAGGCAGAAAGTTTGGAACCTTTGTCCTCTTCCTCATGGGAAGACTACCATTGGAACCAAATGGGTTTTTAGGAATACGAAGGATGATAGAGGAATTATCATCAAGAACAAGGCAAGACTAGTTGTTCAAGGATACACACAAGAAGAAGGGATTGACTACACTGATGTCTTTGCTCCTGTAGCAAGACTAGAAGCTGTTAGGATATTCCTGGCATTTGCTGCATCCAAGAACTTCAAGGTCTTTCAACTTGATGTAAAGTGTGCTTTCTTATATGGAGTGATTGATGAAGAGGTTTATGTCAAACAGCCACCTGGTTTTGTAGACCCTGATCATCCTGATTATGTTTGCAAGCTTGACAAAGCTCTTTATGGGCTGCATCAGGCACGCAGGAAGTGGTATGAGACACTGTCTGAGTATCTTTGTAAACATGGATACATGAGAGGTACTATAGATGGAACTCTCTTCATCAAAGGACAGGGAAATGACTTATTGCTAGTTCAAGTATATGTAGATGACATCATCTTTGGTTCAACTAATCCAAAGCTCTGCAAAGACTTTGAGAAGCTGATGAAATACAGATTTGAAATGAGTGCAATGGGAGAACTCAATTTCTTTCTGGGAATTCAAGTGAAGCAAGTTGAAGATGGCATCTTCATAAGTCAGTCAAAGTATGTTCAGGACATACTCAAAAGGTTCAACATGACTGATTGTAAGATTGCTAAGACACCCATAGCCAGAAACCACTCCCTTGGACCTGATCTTGAGGGGGAGTGTGTAGATGAACATCTATACAGGGCTATGATTGGGTCTCTTATGTATCGTACAACTAGCAGGCCTGATATCATGTTTGCTACATGTATTTGTGCAAGATATCAAGCCAACCCTAAGATGTCTCACTTAATCACTGTGAAAAGGATTTTAAGATACCTCAAAGGTGCTTCAACACTTGGTCTATGGTATCCAAAGAATCCTAACTTCAATCTGTATGCTTATACAGATAGTGATTATGGTGGTTGCAACATGACTGCAAAGTCTACATCTGAGGGATGTCAATTTCTTGGTGGAAGGGTTGTCTCATGGCAATGCAAGAAACAATCCTGTGTGTCTGCATCAACTACTGAGGCTGAATACATTGCTGCTGCAAGCTGCTGTGCTCAAGTGCTTTGGATTCAAAATCAGATGCTGGACTATGGATTTAACTTCAAGGATACTCCTATCCACATAGACAATAATAGTGCTATCTCTATCACTGAGAACCCTGTGCAGCACTCAAGGACCAAACACATCAACATCAGGTATCATTTAATAAGAGATAACTATGAAAAGGGATTAATTAAACTAGTCAAAGTTCATACAGATGAACAATATGTTGATCTGTTCATAAAAGCTTTTAATGAACAGAGATTTAAATATCTAATATCAGCTATTGGGATGATTAACTTTGAGTAGACTTTTTCTTAAAACTAATTCTAATTATTTCTTCTTAAAATATATGTGTCCTAAGTTGTCTAGTTCATCACTTTCATAAGCTCATGTTTTCTTTGGATGTAAAATTCTTTTGAAGACTTTCCTTAGATTCTTAAAAATTTTCTGATACTTCGGAAGATAAGATTTTATCTTCGGAAGAAAAACATATCTTCAAAATAAATAACTGTCTAAGAAATTTTACCTTCGGAAGAAATCTAAACCCATCTTCCGAAGCTTAAATTCTTATCTCAGATACTTATTTGTTTTTAAGGACTTTTTCCTTCCGAAGCAAAATTAACTCTCGGAAGCTTTGTTGTTCTTTATACAAAGCATTCAAGTGTCTATTTCTCTTTCGAAGCATAAATTTTCAAGACTCTCAGGAAAATCTTCCGAAGCCATTTTAGCTTCGGAAGTTTTTCATTAAAACTTCCGAAGACAAATTACCTTCAGAAGCTTTTCGAATTCCAAGAAAACTACTTTTTGCGCAAAAGTAAACTACTTTTTCAGAGGTGGGACCGACTTCCGGATTTCAAAGTTTATCCTCTTTCATTAACTTTGGTTCAAATCCCTTTTCACATAAATACCCAACGGTTCCCCCTCTTCCTCACCTCAATTCCACTATTCCTCTAACCTAATTCTCTAAACCGCCTTTGCTTTCTACCTTTCTTCACCCTTAAGCTTCTGAAATGGCCAACCTTAACCGCAGAAACAACCCAGATTTCTCCATGCAACTTCACATGCAACATAATCAAGTTGCTCTGTTAAGCTCTGAGAAAGATGCAAGTTTCTCAGAGATTTGCCAATTCTTAACTCTATCCAACTATTTCACCTCCCTGACCATTGATCCTACTCTGTATGAGGATCACTTGCTTGAATTCTGGAAGACCTGCCAAGAGGTCATTATGGATGGGGAGAAGGCACTGTCTACCACAGTGCAAGGGAGGACAATCTTTATCACTCCGGCCATCATTAACCATCATTTGCAGCTGGATGATGAAGAAGGTGAGTTGTCTTTCCCAAAGGAAGCTGTTAATCATTCCTTTGAGCAGATGGGCTATGAGGGAGATTTCTCTGTAAAGACCTTCAGGAAAGGGAAGGTCTCATCCCAGTGGAAATACCTGCTCCATGTGGTTATCCACAGCTTATCAAACAAGCATGATGGGTGGGACCAGATTCCTGAGGATCTCTCCTTTATAGTTCATGAATGGTTCAGGGGGTCAAGTTCAGGTATTATCAATTTGTTTATACTAATTTACTTGCAAACTTGGACTCCTTAGAGTATTACATGTTTCCTAGATATGTTCAACACATTCTCAACTGTAATCTGGGCTCACAGTTGAGGGAAACAAGTAATATTCTTAAATTGGGACAGATGAAGCCCGACATCTTTAAAATAATAAAGAAGCCAACTGTAGGCTTCTCAGGGGTAGAAACAGCCCTAGTCCCCAAAATGTTAGAGCTCATTGCTCAAGGTGACAACCTAGCAACACAAGCTAGTGTTGAACCCACACCTCTTTTATCCTTACCTCTAAAAAGACCACAAATCAACCTCACCTACCAAAGAAAATCCAAACGAACCCCTGCTCAGGCTATTGAGTCTGTGCAGGCCCCCATATACTCACCCTTACAGGAGGAAGTGGACACAAGCTCCCACTTCCCCTGAGGAGCAAACCACTCCCATTTCTTCACCTATCAGGGCTGAGGTTCCTCATGCTCACCCTGATGAGCTCACAAGCCCAACAGCCTTAAGCCTTCACTCTGAGTCTCAACACTTAAGTGAACAACCTTCAGGGGACAGTTACCATCCCCAGCCTTTAGATCTAAACCAACCAATTCGCAACCTATCCTTCTATACTGATGAAGACTTAGGATTCAGTGAGTACCATGAGTCTCTCTTCTCCTCCCCTACTCAAAGAGAGATGAGTACCTCTGATTCTCCTCAGTCTATCCCACATCAGTCACCTATTACTGAGGTGGACACTTCTGAACATGTTCAGGATGTCCATATGGAAGAGGCTCTCACTTCTGAAAGTGATTACATCATTAAGACCTCAACCATGGCAACTCAGCCCACTGGCATCTCAACTGAGATTGCTAGTGAGAGAGAGGACTTTGGTCCAATCATCTCATCCCCCAATGATTCTTCTGATGAAGAAGAGGGGAATTTGAGACTAAAGGTGCAGAAATTGTCAAAAACATGCTCCTATTTAGTCTCTAAGGTTAGTCACCTGGAATCTCAGGTGACTACCTTACATAACAGGGTCAATGATCAGCAACTTCAGATTTCATATCTAAAGGAAAAACTAGTTGGGAGACCTTTAAGGAGAGCTCAACCAGGAACACAAGAACCTGTGAAAGTGATTGACTTATCCTCCAGCTCACCTATGCAAGTGGGTGATGCTACCAAAAAGGGGGAGAAAGTTATTGCAACCACAGAACCTGGGAGTTCTTCATAGAGAATGGATATAGAGGACTCACCATCCTCACTTGCTGTTGTGCATTCTCAGCAACTTCTTCAAGTTCACATTAATGTGGACTCTATAGACTCTATCATCAGGAGTCTCTTTGAGGAAGGTATACCAAGGGCTGTCTCATCTCCACCACAAGAAACTGCCAACTACATCATAAGGTGGAGGTATGATGCTGACAGAAGAGCCCTTATCCTTCACAGAGTTCAAGGGCAACAAGAAGTGTTTGATTTCCAAAGCCTGAACTTCTATGAAAGATTGGATTTAGTCAACATGCCACTTGTCAATCCAAGCAATTCAAGACAAGCTGACAGATTGGCTCAAAGAATCCAAGATAGAATCCTTGCAGAGTTCACACTAAGAAGGAGACTTAGGAAATCAAGCAATGTCATCGGTCAACTGGATGTTGAGGTGGACTCTAAGATTAGTGTCATAGGGTAAACCTTGACTGAAGGCCTAGTGGCAAAACCTGAGACCCCTGTCTCATCATCAACAACTGCTGCAGAGGTTAAAACTTCCTCTGAGACACCTGCTGGTGAAGGTGTTTCTCAGCCTCTCTCTGGCCAGAGCATGGAAGCTACACCAAGCAATAAAGACCAAGCCTCTATCCACCCTGAGTCATAAAGGTCTGTTGGTGACAAAGGGAAAAGGATAATGACTCCTGAGGAAATTGAGGAGGAAGAGAGAGAGAGAGGAAAAGGAAGCTAAGGGGAGAAAGTTCCTCTGGGTCATCAAGCTTTATGCAAGCTGCAATCAGGGCTGCCCCCAGACCAAATACTCAAGATGATGAGTTAAGGGCAGTCAGGATTACTTATTTACAGACCAGGAACTATGATATTGATGAAATCATCTCCCTCCTCTTAGAAGAATTGAATGAATTGGCTGACATGGAAGTGTCAAGAGAGATGAAGGAGAAAGAAGATGCAAGGCTGCTTCTCCAATTCAAAGAGGAGAAGAGACAAAAAGACTCTACAAGCATGCTCCCACTCTCTCTCCAGTTCAAGAAAGTCCTGCACAGGAAGATGTGGCTCCACAAGAACCTCAGGTAGATAAAGAAGAAGATAGGATCAAGATGATCAACTACCTGAGTGCCACAGGCTTCTATCAGGCAGATGCACTTCTTCCCTTGTCCTATGACTTCATTGAGTTTGAGTACCTAAAGCAACTTGAGCTTGAGCTAGTCAAAGAAAGAAAGACAACCAAAAGGAAGCTAAGGGAAGAAGCTGCAAAGTCAAGAGCCATATCCAAAAGAGTGTAAAGAAGTCTGCTGAAAGACAAAGGATGATGAGCTTCTTGAAGCTATATGGATTCTCCGGAAGGAGACTTGGCCCCATGTCTCTATCCACAATGGATGAGCACATAAGGGTGATCAAGCAGAAGATTAAGAGTGGTGAACTGATTGACTTGCACTCTCTTCCAAGTCAAGTCCCACCTGAAGTGGAGGTCAAGTTTGAACAACCTGAGACACCTCAACCAGAACCTCCAGCTGAGCCTCAGCAAGCTTCATCTTCTGATCCAAGGCAGGGTCAAACTCCCTCTCCTTCTGAACCTGTGAGGGAGGAACACCCAACTGAGAAAGACAATGATGATCAACAAGGTGCTGCAAACCAGTCTTCTCAGTTAAAGTCATCTAAAAGGAAGAAGAGAATGGCTTCTAAACCAAAGACAAAGAAGAAGAAGCCTAAGTCATCTACCTCTACACCTCAGGCTGAGTCAGATCAACCTGAGGAAGTGCATGATGAGGCAGCCCAATCAACTCCTATGCAAGTGGCTCCTTAACAACTGAGACACCCATCTTGTCCTGGACTTACTCTACCAATCCAGAAAGATGGCATGTAATCAGAGATCAAGGTGTTGAGAATGTCTACTCTTGGCAAGACATAATCAACTTACCTCTGCATGATCTCTTTGAGATGAGAAGATACTATGAAAGTCTTGATGATCCTGACCATCTAATGAAGAAAGGAATGGTCATGATTGTACTGAAGACTACCAACATCTGAAGATCTTCTAAGTGTTTTGGTAGCATCAGCCTAGGGGGAGTTTGTAAGGATTCCTTAAGTCTGATGCAACCCAAAACATCCAAAGCCTCAGAGACAAAGTCTTCCGAAGCTTCAACCTATGAAGACAGATTTCTTCCGAAGACTTTTAGTATACATGCTTTATCTGATGTACTGTTCCATAAAGCACCTTTTTCCGCTGCATCTTTGTAAAGTCACCAACTTACATGAGTTGGTGAAAAGGTCCATGCTTTTGGTAACTGTACATTGAGGTCTTGAGTCTGTAACTTTCTACTTTATGTACTTTATCCTTTTTGTAATGTATAAGAATGTGAGCTATGGCATGTCATAGTCACAAGGTCAAAAGGCAGATATGCCTTTTGATCCTACAATTGATTTTGTTAGTGTCTAGTCAATTGTATCCAGCTGGCTTTCAAAGTATAGCCAGCTGTAGGTTGTAGTATAAGTATTCCAAGTTCTTGTATCTTTCTTTATGCTTTGTAACACTTGTAAAAGAACTTGAGAAAGCAATATACTGCCTCCTTGAAACCCAACTCTCTTGTTCTGTCTCTTTACTTTACTTGTGTTCTTTGTATCACCTTGGTTAATCCAGTTCACTGTTTGATTAAAGTTTAGTTGCTCTCCTCATTGTGTTGTTGTGTTGTAATTTGCTTAAGCCCTTAAACGGTCCTGCAATCATCATCATCATGCCCTACATGCTCTCTAAGGCCATAACAGTCATCTTACATGCTCTTACGAGAAACTTTACGTCAAAACTTACATCTGCACCTTCCGCCGAAGGCCAGAAGTCAAACTACACATTCCTCCGAGTGCAACAGCCCTATTCGGGCATATGGACACCCTTCAGTCGCATGGCCTCCATGCGACTGAACATCATGCGATTGGACTCATGCGGCTAAACATCTATGCGAATGAACATTCAATCGTGCGTATGGACCTCATGCGGATGGAACTACTGCGAATGGGCACCTATGCGACTGACCTCATGCGAATGGACTCATGCGACTAAGCATCTATGCGACTGAACCCTCAGTCATATGACTCCCCATGCGACTGGACTCCCAGTCGTGCGACTGAAGCCTTAGTCGTGCGATTGAACCCTCAATCGTGCGAATGAATCCCAATCGTGCGAATGACCTTCAATCGCCTCTCATTCGGCCGTATGGCCTCCATTCGGTCGCCTAGCCCTAGCTGATGCAGAATGGAGTTCATCCCTAACCCAATCTGCCATTTTCGGCCTCCAAGCTCATCCAAACCCATTCTAAGCCTAAATCAACCCTCTTGGACCTTAGGAATGCATACCATAACACCATACAAGCACACACAAGCCCGGAAACATACACGAAACGCATCACACACATCACACCCAAATGGATCAAATACATACTCACACCAAAAACGGTTTCTAACGGTTGAAAACAAGTAAAAGTGGGGTCCTAGAACTCACACAAATGAGCACCACGTCAAGGGCTTCGATTTGGCTTGCTACACAACGAGTTTGGACACCCGAATCACCCAAATCACCCCTTTTTCTCTTTTTCTTCTCTCTTTCTCTCTTCTCCTCTCTATGTTGGCTGAAAATTTGTGTATGGGGGAGAGGGTAAGGGCTGCCCTCTCCCTTATATACTCCGCTCACCCGACTTTCTTTCGTTGGCGAGTTTGGTCCCTCGACTTTGAACTTTATTTCCTTTTCTTTCTTTGCCGGCTTCAAAATAATAAATAAGCGGGTGTTACAAAGAGGTTGGCTGATCTATTCATCAGGGAAATTGTAACTCGTCATGGTGTGCCAGTGTCTATTGTGTCTGAACGTGACACCCGGTTTACATCCAAATTCTGGAAGAAATTCCACGACGCCATGGGGACGAGGTTACATATTAGCACGGCTTATCATCCCCAAACTGATGGTCAGTCAGAGAGGACCATTCAGACACTGGAAGACATGCTTCGGGCATGTGTGATTGATTTTGGGGGAAGTTGGGATGACCACCTACCGTTAGCCGAATTCTCGTACAACAACAGCTACCATGCCAGCATTGGTATGCCACCATATGAGATGCTATACGGTAGGAGATGCAGAACACCCGTTTGTTGGGGTGATATTGGTCAGAAGGAATTGGGGAGCGTCGAGGTAATCGAGGCTCACTGAGAAGCTTGAGAAGATTAAAGCCTTCATGAAGGCAGCCAAAGATAGACAGAAGTCGTATGCTGATAAACGACGCAGGCCGATTGAGTTCCAGGTGGGTGACCGGGTTATGTTGAAGGTCTTACCTTGGAAGGGTATCATTCGTTTTCGAAAGCGGGAAAAGTTGAGCCCAAGGTATATAGGCCCTTTTCCGAATCATCGCTCGAGTAGGAGAGGTGGCCTATAGGTTGGAGTTACCGAATGAGTTAAGTGGAATTCACCCGACATTCCACGTATCTCATCTGAGGAAATGCTTGGCAGATGAAGATATGATTGTTCCATTGGAATATATCGAAGTAGACGAACGGCTCAATTATGTGGAGCAACCGGTGGCAATCATTGATCGAAAGGAAAAGAGGCTGAGAAATAAAGTGGTTCCTCTTGTGCGCGTATAGTGTAAGCACAGGAAGGGATCCGAGTCAACGTGGGAGACTGAGGAAGAAATGAGACAACATTATCCATGTTTGTTCGAGGAATAACAGGTTTCGGGGATGAAACCTATTTAAGGGGGGTGGACTTGTAACGCCCGGTTATTTATCTCTTTTGAAGCCGACGAAAGGAGAAAAATAAATAAAGTTCAAAGTCGAGGGACCAAACTCGCCAACAAAGGAAAGTTGGAAATGTGGTGATATTTGTAGGGAGAGGGCAGCCATACTCTCCCCACACACTCACATTTCAGCCAAGAAAAGAGAGGAGAAGAGAGGAAGGAAGAAAAGAGGAAGAAGTGTTGGTTCGGGTGGCCAAAATCGTTGAGGAGCGAGTCAAATCGAAGCCCTTGTCGTTGTGCTCGTTTGTGTGAGTTCTAGGACCCCACTTTTACATGTTTTCAAACGATTTTGGGGCTGGAAAGCATGAAAAACCTGTTTTGTATGTGTGTGTTTATGACCCATTTGGGTGTGTTGTGTGTGATGCGTTTAGAGTTTGTTTCCGGGCTTGTGTGTGCTTGTATGGTTTTGATGCATTCCTAAGGTCTAATATGGTTGATTTAGGCTTAGAATGAGTTTGGATGAGCTTGGAGGCCTAAAATGGCAGATTGGGTTCGGGATGAATTCCTTTCTACATCAGCTAGGGCTAGGCGACCGACTGGAGGCCATACGGCCGACTGAGAGGCGATTGAGGTTCATTCTCACGATTGAGGCTCATTCGTACGATTGAGGGTTCATTCGCACGATTAAGGTTCCATTCGTACGATTGGGAGTCCAGTCGCATGGGGAGTCATACGACTGAGGGTCCACATAGATGTTCATTCGCATGAGTCTATTCGCATGAGGTCAGTCGCATAGGTTCTCATTCGCATTAGTTCCATCCACATGAGGTCCATACACACGACTAGGTGTCTATTCGCATAGATGTTCATCCGCATGAGTCCAATCGCATGATGTTCAGTCGCCTGAAGGCCATGCGACTGAAGGGTGTCCATACGCCCGAATAAGGCTGTTGCACCCAAGGAGAAGCTTAGTTCAACTTCTAACTTTTGGGGGAAAGTGCAGATGTAAGTATTGACGTAGAAGTTCCCGTAAGTTTATGTACGATGACTATAGAGGCCTTAGAGGTTATGTCGGGCATGACGATGATGTTGCATGTTTATGCATGATGTTATGTATGTATGATGTTGCCCTGTATGATGTTGATGTCTATGTATGATAAGTTCCTTAATATGATGTATGTTTATCTTTTTTGTGGCTTTACGTGTTGTGTTAATGAATGAATGAAGTATTATGTAATGTAAAATGAAAGATAATAAAAGAGGAACATGAAGTAAGAATGCGTGCATTATTGAATGATGAATGAATGAAGGAAAGGCTTGCAAGCACATATATGAGGTGAGCAACCCTGTTGTTGCAAGAGACTCGGATAGCGTGCTATCGTTCAGATTGCCATGAGGTGAGCAACCCTGTTGTTGCAAGAGACTCGGATAGTGTGCTATCGTTGAGATTGGCAATGAGGTGAGCAACCCTATTGTTGCAACAGACTCGGATAGCGTGCAATCGTTGAGATTGCTAATGAGGTGAGCGACCCTGTTGTCGCAACAGACTCGGAAGAACGAACGTATAAAAGGAACGAAAGTTAAAGAATGTAATGGAAGATAATAATGACATTATATGTGTATACGTATGATGTATGATCGCATGAGAAAATGAAAGGTTTTAATGAAAGTATGTTTTATTATAAACTAGAACTCACTCAGCAACGCTGACTTTTTATGTGTTTCCAGTTGGCAGGTAATGTTGCTGAGGATGGCGCTGCGAGGCTACTCAGCTCTTTTTGATGGCATCCATTTATATAGGGCTTTTGTGATGTAATGCAACAATATATTTTGTAACTGATTAACGATGTATTATTTGGCAAAAGCTTTTATAACGTAATGAGATGTCTATTTTGAAAATTCCGCTACAATATTTTATGAAGGTTAAATGTAATTATTTGTTATATGTGCGATAAATGACCAACTGTAGGCGTCCCGGGAACGGGGTCTTACACTTGTGGAACGTTTAAACACGTTACTACCTAACATTAAGACTCGGATTACATCATCTATTGTCTACTTAATTCACCATATTGCAACCTACACGTACATTTTGCTTCACATTCCATAACATTTACTTTATCACAAATCTAACTTTAAAAACGTTAAATACTTTTATTTAATCACCACTTGTAACGTGTCGGTTTGCAATGTCGATCTCTTCCACACACTCACGACACAACCCGTTAATGTTATTTGGTTTTAGCCGTTGATGCTGCCATTTTCCACCGTTGTCGCCCTCGTCAATCACCACTTGTCATCATTTCCCATTGTCAGTGATCGGCCACCATCCCCCACCACCGTTACAGCTGTTAAATCGACTAGTCTCTCTTCGTTGCCCTGTTTTAGGGTTTGGATTAACACGTGTTAATGTTACGCGAATCAAATCCAAACCCTCGAATTAATAAATTGTAACAAGAGATTGAAATGTTACATGATCGTTAAATGACTAGAATCTATTTGAATTTCTATGCGGATCTCAAAATCAGTAATTGACTAATAGGAATATAAATAGGTTTTTCTTCCCATTTAACTTCTTTTTCAAAATTGATGGTTTTTTACAAAACAACCATGCACTTTTCACCTTTTTACTTTACAAATTTCACAAATTGAAACCTAAAATTTGAACCACCCTTTTTAGAAAAAATTTTCATTCAAATTTTATTGAGTGCTAAACAAGCGAGGATACATCCATTTTTAGCTATCTGCTAGGTAAGGTGCTTACCTCCCTTGCCTTGCCCGTGTACCAACACCATTGGTATAATACAATGTCTACACTTCTTTTCTAGCTTGTCCACAGGTTTAATCGGTTATTTCGTATACTCAAGCTTATCGTTTATACGGATATCTTTCAAAAGCTTCACTTGCATTGGTTTGCTAAACATTTTTCTAAAGTTTGAAACATGAAACGTGTCATGAACTCCGCTTGAGGCTTCTTGTAACTTAATTTATAAGCTATCATCCCAACTCTCGTTATAATTTTGGAAGGTCTTATATACTAATAGTTCAACCTTCCTCTTTTACCAAACATAATTAATCTCTTCCAAGGCAAAACTTTTAACATCATTAATCACTCACTTGAAACTCTAATGGCTTACTTTTTTTGTCAACATAACTCTTTTGTCTATCTTGAGTTGCCTACATTCTTTCTCTGATCTGTACAATTTTATTAGTTGTCCCCGAAACAATCTCAGGTCTCGTCAACTAATTATCACCCGCTTTTTCTAAACACGTATTCTACAATATAAGGCTTCATAAGGCGCTGCCTTAATGCTCGAGGTATTTGTTGTTATAGGCAAACTCTATAAATGGTAAATGTTAATTCAAATTATCTCCAAGCCTATAACACATGATCATAACCTGCATTCTATAGTTTGTATGGTCCTCTCGCATTGACCATTTGAAAAAAAAAATTGTTTTCTTTTATATATTCATATTTTACGTTCAAAATTAATTATAATGTGCTTCACGTCTTAATCATGTCCTATAAGTCTATCTGGTCTGTTGGGATATAAAGGCTGGTGCAACCAAAACAACACTTAGAATAATTTTTGGTACCACTGATAAAGACTTGCGAATGCAAAGTTGCA
This sequence comes from Flaveria ramosissima, assembly GCA_025215565.1. Lineage (NCBI taxonomy): Eukaryota > Viridiplantae > Streptophyta > Magnoliopsida > Asterales > Asteraceae > Flaveria > Flaveria ramosissima. Next base: position 17,774,781 of record CM046030.1, read on the forward strand.
CTTCCGAAGATTAATAAAGAAGAACTTCAGAAGATAGAACTCTGTCTTCCGAAGACAAAGTAAAACCAACTTCTGAAGACAAACACTTGGAAGACTTCAAGGCAAACAATTTCAGAAGTATAAAGACTTGAAGATCAACAGAAGTCTCGGAAGAAATAGACTTTTCCGAAGTATAAGTGGCTTTGGAAGAACTTGTTCTTTCGAAGCCAGTAAACTTCGGAAGAATCTACTATGAACCAGTGGACATTAGTATGGTTCTTCTGACAAGCCGCTGCAACCTCTGAGATACTGCATGGTATTTTCCCACGCTCATGTAGTTGACCATACTTTATTCACTGTTCATCGTTTATCAGTTAGTATAGTTACTAACTTTAGTTGCTAACAAAAAGGTAAGTCATGGACATGTCATGACTATCTTATCCAATATATTTTTTTATCTTAGATATCTTACTACTAGCAATGTATTAATTGTTGAGTAGTAATTTCCCAGCTGGTAATCTAAGTATAACTGACTGTAGATAGTAGTATATATAGCTCTCATTGTAAAATCATTTGTAAGCAAGTAAGAATCTTGTAATCTTTAAGTTGAGAAGTAATATATACATGTCTTGTTTACTTAGTATATTATTATCAACTCTCAAGAGATTTTGTTTCTTCACTCGAGTGTGACTTAGTGAGTTTAAGAGAGAACATTTGTGTTGAGTGACCAATTGGTACACGCAAGAAATAGGCCAATTCAGCAGCTTTTTGTTCCATTTCCCGTGGAGTAAAATTCTCATCGGTACGAGTCAATGGAATGGCTCCCTGGCCTCTAATATCCCGATCTTGCATGGTCCAATAAGTGATCCGGATTGATAGCAATTTGGGTTTAAAAGTTCAACGCAAAACTAAATATCATATGCATTTATATTTTATGATACTAATTATAAGGCAATAGCAAATTCAAGTGAGTGTGACTTGGGGCCACATAGGCACCGTACAAGCTTACTACCATCACTCATAGATTGGAGGGTGGCATTTCTAGTGACTGTGAGTGTGGATGGTGTTCCAACTCACACCGTTGAGTGTACTATTATACTCATGCATGAGACTAACTTTTGTCACTCATAGATGGGATGAGCGGTGTGCTAGTAAGTGTGATGTGAAGTGCAAGCATACCCCAATCCATCTTCATACTGAATGCCTTCAAAGTAAAATATACATCCATTAATTATTTTCATTTCTTAAAACGAACCAAGTAGGCCATTACTTATTTTCATTTCTTAAAACGAACCAAGTAGGCCACACGCCTTTACAAAATGGCTTATACAAAAACTTTTACTCAATAAAAAAAGAACACATTGAAAGGAAGGAACAAAATTGATAAGGTATGGAGTCACAAATCATGATTATCCATTGCGTCATGACATATTCATATGGGCATATTAGGTTTTTCGCATTAGAAGCATCGTCAAAGGGCAAACACATATCCAAATCTCATTTCTCTTCATACACAAATACTTTTACCTTTCAATCCACTTTCCTCAAAGCAACATCTCTTTTTATAATCTCACTTATCTCTTAACAATTTTCTTAAAATCCACAAATGAACATTAAATTGATAAATTCTTTTGTTTTCCACTTTAAATTGATCCATTTAACATAACTATTAAAGATTAAAACCGGATTTGCATTTATTTTCCATTTAATTTCATTTGTATGTTTTTCTATTTTGTTCATAATCGTCATTGTGAGGGAAGACGAGTGTAAATCACGTGCAAGTATTTGATTGTTATGTTATTAGGATTGTAATTGAAAACAATGAAAGTTAGGTTTGTTAATTGTCAAATTATTAGTATGAATTATAATAAGTTAATGAGTTTTGATTATTAAAATTAAACTAGATTGAGACCGCGCGTTGCTGCGGGTCTCTTATGGGTTTGGTTTTTTTATGAATTTATGATTCACGCGTCACCACGGGTAAAAAAGACTCTGTTAAATACCTAAAGAGTCAACGTCTCATACAAGACCGTTTAAAAAATAACGCTTATGCATTAGTAAGCATAAACATAAATCCTCGTCATTGAAGCTTGTTTTTCATGATTCAAGCCACCCAGGTCCATTGTTCTTCATCATTCTTTCATCACTCAGATTCAGTGTTGTGGTTCAAGCACATTCAGGTCCGTTATTGTTCTAGTCATCATGTCTGACCAACTACTCTAGCCACAAGGTTTCTAGACTTGACCGCATGTCATCGCTTCATCATTTCTCTATTCAGATCTGAAGCTTCATTTTAAAAGTGTTAAATCAAACATGAAATGAAATCAATTCATGTCAACACAAATTTGTACCTTCAACATCAACATGTAACTTGAAGACATCAATTATAAACATAATTATGATGTGTCATAACCTGAACAAAAATAGAGACTATTCCGTTCAGACTTAAATTTAGACAACAATCCTACTGATTGTCAATAAAAGAAGTACCAAACAACATCTAACAACTTTATTTTGAATCTTAATCATGATTCATGAACTGTATGTCTAAAAGAAAAGATTAAGTAAATTGATTGAGCAATCTAAAAAGTATGAATGATGAAGCAAACTTTATTAACTAATTAATACTATACAAAGACGATATCTTCTCTTTCAACTCCGATATCTTCTCTTTCAACTCCATCAATACATGTTTTAATTAAAATGAGCACTTTATGCACACAATAATGAAATGCATTCCCAATCCATTTAAACAACTTATTTGCTTGTGGTGATTTTTACTGCGGTCACACACAAACTATAGCTAAAACATTTTAACAACTTCACAATTTACAAATACTAAATTAATGGAAATGATTAAATAACCTAATATAATACATACTGAAAAAAAGATCAAGTTCTAAATTCTACAAAAACAAACAAACAAATATATCCTAAATATATTACACGCATAGCACCTATTTGTAGGGTCTCTGATGGGTAGAGTGGTGGCAAAAACCTCTCCTCTATCACAAGAAATAAAGACGTCGTTTTCAATAAGACTCCTAGCTCCAAATATTTTTAATATAATAATAAGATAGATAACATATAATAGTATAACATACATGGGTATATATATAGGATGTAGAACCATTTGTTAACGTGAAAAAAGTTGACCAATATAGAATTGATTATATAGGCATCTCCAAAAAAGAATGATCATGTTCTTCATCATAATGAAATTCACAATTTAATTCAACTAACTTGCATTTTATAGGAATAACATGAGGCCTTCGAATATGTTATCGATCCCTCAAATAGTCTGTAATATCTTGGATTTCTTTCAATTTCGCATGCTTAAAGATCTTGAAAAGCTTCCATTGAATAGGTAAACTCTGCTCCACAATTAACAAATTACTGTTCAACATACAACTAGCCCGCATCATCAGATCTTAAATAATATTAGGTGGTTGTTATGCTTCAAAATGAGCAAGAATAAAGTTGCACCATTTCCTTATGCATCATCACTTCCAAATTGCTTAGATTAGGAAGTTTCAGTTGTTGGACATCATTGTGGCTTTCTACAACCATTGTTGCCGCCAAAAGTTACAATAGCCCTAAAGAAAATAACAAAAGCAACTAATTAATACTTAAATTGTCTGGCTTAGCGTGCAATTGAAACTCGTAACCAAACAGAGGCTATAAACACTTTAAGTCCACACAAAACCATGGTTCAAACAACCGAATAAGACGAAGAAAGGGTTCGGTAGAAGAAAAAAAAAGGGGAAGCATCTTAATAGCAAGATACGAATACACGATCATTTGTAGTTTTTCAATATTAATTTGTAAACATGTTCACATAATGTGAACTACATGGCAACATAAATTTGTGAAGTCTAAACTTGAAAACCTCATTTCATGGATTGACAAATAAACCAAACAACATTAGAAAGTTAGCTAATTGAAAAAATATTAAAATAATTGTTGATATTTCAATTTTACAGACAACGACGATGACGATGTCTTAGTAGTAAAAATAACTACTTTTAGCAATCTAAATATTATTTAACAAATATTAAGTTGCAAAGACTGTGCGGCCCTTTTTTGTGTTGCATATATAAGGTGTGGATACTTAAAATAAAAAAGAAAAAAACATTGTGATATGCAGAAGACCTAAATGGAAACACATGTATGAAATTTATCAGCCAAATTGCATGCAAGCAGAAGACCTTATTAATTCATAGTGAACCTAAGCTGAATCCAACATCAACAACACAAAACAACATCAAATGAAAGCCTCAATCGACCATTAATAACATGAAAACAAAGACAGACACAAGGGAAATACCAACCTTGTTGAGGCGAGATGACCAAAAATATTAAGATCATATGCAGATGAAATCTCTTTGCCTTGAGCAATGTTTTTCGATTTCACATCCTCATCTTCGCAATCATCGCTGCTCAAAATCCCTGCCACACACCTATCGCCAAAATCTGAGACCACTGACTCCACTACAAACCTCGCTCACCACCACCACTCCTTCGTCGGAAACCACCATACCCTTAAACACACTCATAACATTACATAACACATGCAATCAAAGAAAATTACCGAAATGGAAAACAACCAAAATGGAAGCGTATTTGCGATAGAACCGAGAAATGGAGTAGAAAATCTAACCTTTTTCGGGGCTCGATCGGAGCTTTTTCATCTACCACTCTCTCCTTTTCTCTTCCCCTGATCTTTGTCTCTATCTCATTCCCTGTTTCCCAAAGCACACAAAAGTAAATGTCCAAATGAAGCCACAAATCAACTGCAAAAGTTAATTGTACCCTAAGCTTATGAATAAGTACATTACTATTCATTCCAATTATTTAATTATAGAGTAATTGTATACATACCAAGGATGACTATACATTAATCGCTTTAGACAGTTTGCGAGATATGTTAGTTATAGTTGCTTAAAGTATCAATAGATTTTACGACTTGTATCTGGTTTACTATAACATATTTTATTATTTTTTATATGTTTTCTTTATTTCTTAAGATTACATGTGGTCTTTATTCCTTTTTACACTAAGAATATTTTTATGCTAATTGAAAAAAATATGAAACTCGTTATATCTCTAAATATAGCCTCCTAAATCTATAAAGTCAAACTCATAAATGAGATAACATACACGAAGATTCGAAACAAGGTACTTCGAATTAATAAGATATGTGTGTAACAATTTTTCAAAATTCTTTTTTTGATGCATTCCTGTGTGAATACACGTTTAACCAAAAGTTTAGCTCAGAAAAAAATAAAATAAAAACCAAACTATACATTCACATGACCAATTGCTAGTTGTCATCTGGACCAATCAAAATAAACCACTATTCACCTTAATTTTTAGTACAATAACTAGTATTAAGGCACCCGCGTTGCAGCGGGGGGCGTAAAAACATACCAAGTAACACCATTGACACACAACCGTCAGTGACCATCAACACCAAAAAAGTTAAATATTAAAAAAGAAATAAAAAACGAAAAAATAGAATTGAACAAAAAGTAGACGTAAAAACATTGAACCACGTAGGCAAAACGTAAAACATCTAAAACAATAAGTCGATTAGGACCGCTAAATGGGGAAAAAATAAGCGTAAAAACGTTGAATCGCACACGCACGCTGTGGCGTGTTAAATCGCAAAATTTAGACTGAAACTTAAAACGAAAATTTTTTATAATATAAAAAGTATAGGGGACCAAAGTAGAAAGTAAAAAAATATTGAGGTTAAATTGTAAAGGATGTTAAAGTGTTGAGTTAAAATAAAATAAAAATTATAGATTAAAAAACACATGGTACAACCCATTATGCACCAAGTACAACACTCTCATGCTCAAATCACTTGATAAGCATTATGTACCACACCTATATGCACAATCTACTTGATAATTAGTATTATACTAGTATTAAGCCTCCCGCGTTGCGGTGAGGACGTAAAATCATGTCAAGTAGCAAAAATGTCATACTATCGTTAGCAACCACCAATACCTGAAAAACTCGTATTAAAAAAGAAATAAAAACGAAAACTATAAAACCGAACGGAAAAGTAAACGTAAAAACGTTAAACCACACATGTGAAACGTAAAACATTAAAAAAATAACTAAGTTGATCTAGTACTCGCGCGTTGTGACAGACCGTTAAAGGAGAAAAATAAGCGTAAACCTAAAATCACGTGCGCACGTTGCAGTGGGTTAACTCGTAAAATTTAGGCCAAAACGTAAAACGAAAAACTTGTAAAAATATGAAAAGTATAAGGGTAAAGTGGAAAGTGAAATTTCATAGGGGTTAAATTGTAAAAATGTAAAAGTTTTGGGGTTAAAAGTAAAAAAAATAAATTAAAAAAGCCAAAAATGGATACAACCCACTAAGCTCAATGTACAAACCTTAATGCACACAAAAATTGGTAATTAGTATATTATAAATATAATTTTGATTAAGATATTTGCTTGTCATGAATGATATCTTACCAAGCCTAGGGCTTGATGAATATTTTTTGTTCTTTTTATTAAAAAAGAAATAAAAACAAAAACTATAAACCGAACGGAAAAGTAAACGTAAAAACGTTAAACCACACACGTGAAACGTAAAACATTAAAGAAATAACTAAGTTGATCTAGTACTCGCGCGTTGTGACAGACTGTTAAAGGAGAAAAATAAGCGTAAACCTAAAATCACATACGCACGTTGCAGTGTGTTAACTCGTAAAATTTAGGCCAAAATGTAAAACGAAAAACTTGTAAAAATATGAAAAGTATAAGGGTAAAGTGAAAAGTGAAATTTCATAGGTGTTAAATTGTAAAAATGTAAAAGTTTTGGGGTTAAAAGTAAAAAAATAAAGATTAAAAAATCCAAAAATGGATACAACCCACTAAGCTTAAGGTACAAACCTTAATGCACACAAAACTTGGTAATTAGTATATTATAAATATAATATTGATTAAGATAATTGCTTGTCATGAATGATATCTTACCAAGCCTAGGGCTTGATGAATATTTTTGTTCTTTTAAACACCTTATATTTTTATTGTATTTTTTGATTAAATTTATTGTTATACAGTCTTGTAATCTAATGCTACCGATCCAACTAGTATACCAGTAACATGACCGGTTTATTTTCGTGCCTAGTTCTATATTATATATAATACTAATTAATAACTTATATATGCAATCAAGTGTTATACCTTTTGTTTAATGGGTTGTATCTTTGGTTTTTTATTTTTAAATTCACATTTTTAATCATAATACTTTTACATCTTTCACGATTTAATCTCTATACTTTTTTCACTTTCAATTTTGTCCCATATACTTTTCATATTTTATAATTTTTCGTTTTACGAATTTTACGAGTTAACACACCGCAACGTGCGCGTGTGGTTCAACGTTTACGCTTATTTTTTCCCCTTTAATGGTTTCGGCATAACACACGGGTCTTAGATCAACTTAGTTTTTAATATTGTACATTTCACGTGTGTGATTCAACGTTTTTACGTCTACTTTCCGTTCGGTTTTATATTTTTTTGCTCTTATTTTTTTCTAATATGAGTTTTTCCGTGTTGGTGGTCGCTGCCGGTAATATAACATTAATGTTACTTGACATGATTTTACGCCCCCCGTCATAACGCGAAGGACTTAAAACGATCAAGGGGTTGTTGACTTGTTGTGCTATACTCATTACAAACAATTGTTAAACATAACTTCTAGCCAATCAAAGAATAACACGTGAAAAGGTAAGGACAAATAGATAAGATATGAAGTAACAAACAATAATATCCATTGCGTCACGGCATATTCATATGGACCTTTTCAGGTTTTTTCGTAATAAAACCGTCTTCTAAGGGCAAACTCATCTCCAAATCCCCTTTCTCTTTCTAACACCAACACTCTCACCGTTAGATTCACTTTCCCCAAATCATCATCTGTCAGAATCTCACTCATTTCTACACAAATTCATTCAAATCCACCAAATCCGACATTAAATTCATAAAATCTTTCGATTTCCTCTTTCATTCGATCCATTTCTTCCCCAATTTGGTTCGGATTTTGTGTCATTAGCTCGATCCGATCTTTCTAGGGTTTTCAGTCACTCGTCAATGGAAATGTCGTGTGTTCTCTCGAAATTTGATTCTTGAACAATTGCAATTACGTCTCGGTGTTTAGTTGAAGCGATTGTGTTGATCGATAGCGTTACGGTTTTGGTTCGGTTTGAAGTTTGGTTGCGATCGGTGACATGAAGATCGAGGATTTGGATGATTTATCCGATGTGAAATGTGATCGACAAGTTGTTGAGTATGATAATAAGCGGAAGATGGTTACGGTGGATGCTAAGAGAGCGTTGGTTGGAGCTGGAGCTCGGATCTTGTTTTACCCTACGCTTTTGTATAACGTTTGTCGGAATAAGATTCAGGCTGAGTTCAGATGGTGGGACGAAATCGATCAGGTTTGTGTTGTTAATTGCTGTATTATGATATGTTTGAAGATGCATTTCGTGTTTATTTTGTAGATTTTGTTTTGTTTTTGAGTCTTGGAGCAAAAAACCTAAGAGGATGTTGAAACTTGAAAATTGTTGTTACTAATTGAAATCAAAACCAAAGGGTATGTAGCGGAATGGTACCAATGTGTTGAAAACTTGAAATGGTGTGGCTCGTAAAGTTGTAAGGGTTCATGTCTCATTATGGCAGATGATGTGTATTTAGAAGCAGTTTTAGTGGGTGTGCGAGTTTAAAAGATATTGAAAGTAAAACTGGCTTGATACTTCGAGATGAAAACTGATTTGTGTATAATGTATGTGTTGTTGATATAACTTCAACTCTGTTGGTGTATGATCTTGCTCCGTCCAAAGAGTAGTTGACCATCTGATTGTTTGGAAAACTTGTGAATGGTTGATCATTTCGTAGCTGAGATTACTTGTGAATTTCATTGCTCCTTTTTTTTGTTTGTAGGAGAGTTTAGATGTGCTAATTTTACGAGATTATTGAGACTTGCTGAATTAGAAACAGATAATCTGTTGGTTAAAGCTGCTGACTGCTGAACAATTTAGCAATGTTACATATTAACTCGATATGTATTGATTCTATGTATTGCCTTCCTTGTTGTATCTTGTATCTTCTATGTATTGATTGCCTTGTTGTATGTTGGGTTCTCGCCCTATGGGTGATTGGATCCTTTTTTGGGCTCTGGAGCCGGGGGTCTTGCCGGAACCAACCTCTCTAACCTACGGGTTAGAGGTAAGACTTGCCTACATTCCACCCTTCCCAGACCCTGTCGGTAACCTTGCTATGGATGGGATGCACTCTATATGATTATAATTACATATTATCTCGATAATGTTATTCTTATAGCAATTCTGTAATATGATTGTCCAAACCTGACAATTTTAAACCTAGATAATAGAAAATTATGATTGTAATCAGTTTATTTAAACAGATTATTCAATCAATCAGTTGACAAGCCATTTGTGTTCTAATGCTGTGCATGGAATATGCTTTTCGTGTTTTTATGTATCCAGCAATTTAAATTGATAGACCATTTGATATGTAATCTTTTGTCTTATATTCTTGCTTTTCATACTTTGCTTTAGTTTCTTCTGTTGGGTGCTGTTCCATTTCCAAAGGATGTTCCTCGATTGAAGCAGCTTGGTGTTGGTGGTGTCATTACCCTCAATGAGCCTTATGAAACTTTGGTCCCCACTTCTTTATATCGCGTAAGTGCCTGTTAGTTTAATTCTGTCTTTTATATTTTGAGCATAATGTCTTTGTCCAATCTAACTTTAGTTAAATTGGCTGTGTGATTCTGACTATGCAGAGTCAAACTTTAGGGTATTTATATATTCTTAGGATGATACAATGGGGAGCCACATCTTCCATTTTTACGCTACAAAAACTAAATAAAAAGTTGTCAGTATGCACGTGCATACCCACTTTATATGTATAGTTTGATGATTTTCATTTGTCACATTGAAATTCATCTTTAACATCCATTCAATTCTTAATTAACTAATTATGTCAGAGGGCAATTGTACAAGTCTCTCAGAAGATCATCTTGCATAGAGGTGGCCATTTCGTCACATTAACTTACGAATGAGTCTATTAGGGTTCCCTTTTCTTTCAAAACGGACAAAATAATTTTTTTAGCTAAACAGGTTGAAAGTTGTCGAAAATCTATTTTAAATATACTAACCAAACAAGAACAAACACACCCAATAAAATTCCACTCATAGCAAGCTATTGGAGTATTGGTAGGGTCTGGGATTACAATCTTCCAAGTCATTTAAATAAATTTTTTTAGATTATTGTACAATATTATTGTTTTAGCAATCATCATTAATACATCTTTTATTATTGGAAAAAAGAAGTGGACCAAAAGTGTCTGTGAGTCATTCCAATGTAACTCCGGCTGTTTTGGCCACACATAAAAAATGACCTATTTCAATCCAAACCCATTCTGACTGATTGCCCAACCTGACCAATTTGCTACCTCTAGTCTTGCATTTATGCCAATGAGAACATGTTTTTAAGGATTCATTTCTCAGAACTATACCTCGTCTTATCAGATACATGCTAGGTGTTGAAATTGATAGTTTTTTGTGCATCAGTTCTTCTTTGTCTTCTTTTCCAGGCTCATGGGATAGACCATCTCGTTATTCCCACCAGAGATTACCTTTTTGCCCCCTCATTTGTTGACATTGATCGAGCAGTAAATTTCATTCACAGTAAGTGAAGTATATTTCTGTTGCTAGTATTTTCTGTTAAGCTGGCAAAATTGTTTGGTTGGGTAAACACTAGACATTTCACTAAAAAAATTAAATTTTTTCTAGAAACAAATAGCACGTAGAATATAGTTTACAAAAATTATATTACTTCAGTCATAGTCTAGCTTGTTTTCGGACAAAATGAATTATAATTTTCTTTGCAATAAAAATTCATTTTAGGTGACCTTCGACTCAATTTCATGTTAGCCAGTTTTTTATTTTTTAGTTACGTGTTTGACGAGTTAGGAAGAAAACATACCCAAATCAATCCATTCATAAGGCAATGGCTTTTACCAGAAGACTTCTATCCAAAACAGTAAAATCTTCAATAAAAAAAATAAGTGTCACTATGATTTCAAAGACTATATTATTTCAGTAATAATCTTTTAGTTTTAGCAAAATGATTTAGAGTATTTTTGCTTTAAAATACTTTATGGGTGACTTTCGACCCATTTCCTTAATCTATTGTTTGTTTTATCCTTTTGACCCATCCAAAACATATCTGAATTGACCCATTCTGCCATTTGTTTTACCCTTTTGACTCATCAAAAACACATCTGAACTGACCCATTCTGCCATTCATATGGCATGGGTTGAATTGTCATCTCTATTTTTTGTTTTAGTTTTATTTTTATACAATATGGTGTGGTTACATATGTTGCTCGTCTTATTATAGGGAACACAACCAGCTGCAGGACCACATACGTTCACTGCAAAGCTGGTAGGGGAAGGAGTACAACAATTGTACTTTGTTATTTGGTAACAGAAATTCTTATGTACATAGATTAACTTTTTACAGTAATTTGAATAAGATCACTAGTACAGCCTGCAGTGATATACTTTAGAGGTTGCAATTTCGACTTGTTACTTACAAACTGGTTGCTTCAATTATATTTTACCTCTTAACTGTTGGGTGTAGGCTTCATATGATTTAGAGTGGTATAGGGTTCGGCTGGCCCTAGCTCTAAAAGGGCCTAGTTTAGTTAGGGGCTGTTTGGCAACTTCTGAATGATTAAGTGCTGAACCATTAAGATGTCTGAACCATTAAGTGCTGAACCATTAAGAGGTCTGAACCATTAAGAGGTAGTATATCGCTTAACTATTCAAATGCAAATGTCTGACCAATTCAGATAAGAGGTATTAACCATTCAGCATTAGACCTCTTAACCATTCAGTATTAGTATAATGCTTAACCATTCAGAGGCAAATGTCTGAACCATTCAGACATTTGCTCGCGAAACAAACAGTCTGAACCATTAAGTGCTGAACCATTCAGACATCTGAATCATTAAGAGGCTGATTAAGAGGCTGCCAAACAGCCCCTTAGCTTGTTGACTAAGGAATTAACCCCAATTCTAGTCTATAGATATGTTTCTTGTACTTGTAAATCATTATCACTCAATAATAAGAAAACCCTAGTTGCCCTCGTGGACGTAGGTTGCACAATGCAACCGAACCACGTTAAATCTCTTGTGTTTACTGTTTCTTTGTTTGTGTTTGTGTGCGCTTTGAACCTAAAATTAACAGGTCAGGCAGGAAAAATAAATAATTCGTGTAAACGGAAACGGGTTGCAGAACATGTATCTTTTATGCATAAACCTCCTAAGTTGGTGTTTAGGATTTGCTTATTTAGTGTTTTTAAACAGCTTATCTGCTTATTGCATTTTTTAAGTGTATAGTCACCTTTGAGTGTTTGGATAAAGAAAATTGCCTATGCTTATATGCTTACTGTAGGGTGAAATAAGTTGTTTATAATTATACAGTTTTAGATTTGTAATTTCAAACTGATTATTCTTGATGGATTCAGAATTACAAGTTTACCCTTTGGTGAAATGAGATTTTTATAATAAGCTGATTATCTGGTTCTGCTTATAAGCTGTTTAAACAAGCAACTCTTGACACCCTACATAATTTTATTTGATTAGATAATTATTGGAATTTGGAACAATCAATTATTGTTATCATATACGTGTCAGCAAGTATCTATAAATATATGGACATGTGCTTTGGGACATCCTTATCTAACTGACCGGACCTGTATCAAGTTCCTGTTTTGGTCTCCTACCAAGTCTGGTGGACCCACAAACTTTTTCCACTAATACTATATTATTAAAATTTTCAAACTATATCTGCTGAACTTAAGCTGTATTGAGTTGGTTTTAATGTTCTGCCAGGTGGAATACAAGCACATGACTCCTGCTTCTGCATTGGAATACGTGCGATCTAGACGGCCTAGAGTGCTCTTGGCTCCATCCCAATGGAAGGTTAGCTCCTTATTTTGCAGTCTCTTATAAAAAGAAACGAAAAAGGATAAAAAAATCATCGTTGGTATCTTTCATAAGACTTAATTCGAGTATAAGGTGTCTAGTGATTGTAACCAAATTCGAGTATAAGGTGGATCTATCTATAGTTAAGTGATTTTATGCAAGTATTGTACTCTAATAATAAAAATTGAAGAATTGAAGAAAATATGTAGTATGGAATTTAATGCATGTTGAGACATGGAGGGTTGGGTTGGATCGACTTGCAAACACTTTTTATCTCTCTAAATATTTGGAGTAAGTTGCATAAATCGTTCCCGTAGTTCGGTGTTTTTATATCATGGTCCCTTCTCGATAAACTTGGACAACATGTGTGTTAGCCGTTAGGTATTACGTGTACGCGGCCGACCTGAGGATTCGGATAGGGCACATAAATCAATAGAATACTACGCCTCGGGCCTTAAGAACTTGTCGGTATTTCTAATTGATTTCTAAAACGAGTGACGAGATTAGGATAGCAATAATAGCAATAAACGTAACTACGCAGCGGGACAATAACTAAACAACCAAGAAACTGAAGTAACAAAAACAAACTGTTTTGGGTACCTCTTTCTTGATTAACGCAGCAGCACAGAACTGAAAAAACAGGGCTGCAGAACAGCAGCCTGTTCTCGGCAACACACAGCCCCTTTGTGGCGGGTTTGGTTATCGGCTGCAAACAGCAGCTTTGCAGATGGTCATTGGCGATGACAGTAAACAACAACAATGTTGCTGCTGTTCTTCTTGGCAGAAACGCGGACACAATCACATGAGCACAAAATATAATCAAAGCAGTAAATAACACAACGATATACGTGGTTTGATCAAGTGTTGACCTATGTCAACAGGCTACGAACCGTTTTTTATTACTTTCAAGACAAAAGATTACTAGTACGTATGTGAGTATTTATAATTAAAGACAAATAAAACTTAACATAAATAAGTTGAGGCAGATTAGGGTTAGGGCAGTTGGCCCTAACTCTAATCTTTTTTTCCCTAATCTTTTTTCCTTTCCAAAAAAAGATTAGGGTTAGGGCCAACTGCCCTAAACCCTTCTCTGCAGCTTGTCTTAGGCTGAAAGAGGGCACGTCCCAAGATGGATTGGAGCCCACAACACAACAATCTCCCATTTGGGCTTCGAAACATCTTTACTAGCCCTCCACATCAATGCGTCAAACACTTCAATTTGCTTCCACCTGGATGCATGAAACATTTGCACCTGTACTTGTTTCGTACTTCTGTAATCTTGAACCTTTATGAAAGAAACCTTCATACGACTTGATCGGTAGCCGCCTTCATTTGCAATTAACCCTGAAGGCAACGCAAAACAGATTCTGTTTGGAGGCTGTCCTTTGATAAGAAAACAGAGCAGAAAACAACAACGACAACGCAAAAACAAAACAGAATAATAGCCTGTTCTCGGTAGCAGCACAGCCCCTTGCGACGGCTGCTGGTGGTTATCGGTGGCAATCAACATCCTTGCTAATTGCAGGTTGGCGGCAACAGTAATAGAAAGACAACAGTGATTCGATGGTGATCAACACACACACAACACACGAGCACAACACATAATATAATCAAAACAGAAAAGAACACAACGATTTAACGTGGTTCGGTTAAGGATTGACCTACGTCCACGGGCTACGAACCAGGGTTTCTTTTTATTACTTTCAAGACAAGAGATTACAGTTACATATGTGGGTATTTATAACTTAAAGACAATATAAACTTAACAAAAATAAGTTAAGGCACATTAGGGTTAGGGCCGGTTGCCCCTAATCCCTTTCTGCAGCTTGTCTGCGATTGTTCCAGGGCGCGACCCAAGATGGATCGGAGCCCACAACACAACAGGACTTGTCTTCATTTGTCTTTGGAGACTGATATTTAGAAAGCTTAATATGACTACCCAATTTTGTATATCGGTTAGCGCTCTTCTCATGATCCATCTTGAACTTCTCTAATATCTTTAGAATGTACTTTTCTTGAGACAAAGTTAGAGAACCGTTCTTTGATTTCTAGTGATGCTCATACCAAATATTTGTTTAGTCGGGCCCAAATCTTTCTTTTCAAATTCTTCAGACATCTATCGTTTTAACTTGTTAATTTTTAACATGTTTGAACCGGCTATCAGCATATCATCCACATAAAGGAGAAGGATGATATAGGATATCTTGAATTTAGTGATCCATCTCACACCTCCTATACTCGTATTTGTCCATGAAATCATCAAATTTAATGTACCATTGTCTGGGCGTCTGCTTTAAACCGTATAGACTCTTTTTCAACTTGCAAACCATGTCTTCTTTCCTTTTAATCTGAAAACCCACTATTGTGCCATGTAGATGTTCTCATCAAGATCATTGTGCAGAAAAGCAGTCTTCACATCTAGTTGTTCTAGATTTAAATTTTCTGCAACCACGATAGTATCAGAATGATTGTAGTCATTTTAACTACAGGTGAGAAAATCTCATTGTAGTCTACCCCGTGCTTCTGTTGAAACCCCTTAACCACTAATCGTGCTTTGTACCGTTTGTTCCATCATTTTTATCTTTGATCATGTAGACCTATCTGTTTTGTAGAGACGCATCTTTCACACTAATAGCCTCCGAGTAGCACTGTGGCTCACCATTTGCAGTGAGAAGAAGATACTTAACTAATGGAGAATATCTCTGAGGAGCTACAGAAGTTCTAGTAGACCTCCTAACCTAATGTGAAGTATTTGGATCTTCGGATTCATTTGCTGGTGAGTACTGTTCATCCACAGGATTCAATCTCCCACTATCAAAGAGATCTTTTTGTTCTCCAAAATTTTCTTGATTCAGTTATTGGACTTTCTTCTTCTGTATTCTGACTTTCTATCTCTAGCTCGTGGCTTTCTGAATTCTGGTTATCATCTTCAAACAACGCTTGATCTTTATGAGTTGTTTGTATGGTTGAATCCTTGTCTTTATAGAGTTTAGTTTCATTTTAGGCCGGATCTCGACTACTAATTGTTTTTCTGGCTTCAAAATCTCAAAGCGTGTATCCCATTAATTCCGATTCATAGCCAATGAAGGTACATTTTTTGGCCTTGGGATCAAGCTTATTCCTCCCAAAATCTTTCACACCAACATAGGCATCACAACCAAATACCCTAAGATGTTTGTAATTAAATTCTCTTCCAAGCCATTTCTTTTCTAGAATATTGCAATTAAGAGAAACCGAAGATCCTTTTTTAATCGGATATGCGGCAGTGTTAATTGTATTAGCCCAAAAGATTTTGGGAAGGCCTGCATTCAGTCTCATGCTATGCTCCTTGCTTGTTTATTCAACGTTTGGTTCATTCTTTCAACTACTTCGTTATGTTGGGGAGTACTAGGAACCGTCTTAATCATCTTGAATCCTTTTTCAGCACAATAATTCACATCTTCATTGCTGATGTATTCCCCTACATTATTTGACTTTATGCACTTCACCTGCAATTGGCTTCTGTAAGATCAAGATGATTATTTAAAGGCTGATGCTAACTAAAGATCTCTAAGCATGTAATGAAGTACAAGGAATGAAGTAATTCGGAAGATTTGTCTATCTACAAAGAAAATAACTAATTGTCAAATCTTCAGAAGCTAAAGACAGAAATCTTTCGAAGCCAAAGTGAAGTCTTCCGAAGCTTATAGACAAAGTATTCCGAATCTTGAAAATTGAACTCTTCCTAATACTAAGAAGACTTGTGTTTCTTCCAAAGTTTGAAATCTTGGAAGAAACACACTCTAACATACTTTTGACAAAAGCAGAAGACCTTTTCGCTATCAGCTCTAAAGACTCATCAACTTGTATAAGTTGGTGATTACCTTTATCATCCGTATACCGTGTTGAGCGCAATAATCAAGAAACTCAGCGCTGATGTATTCTCCTCCGTTGTCCGACTTCAAGCATTTACCTTCAAATCAGTTTCCAATTCAACAGCAGTTTTCCATTTCTTACAAGTATAAAAGACATCAAATTTATTTTTAAGAAAATAAACCCATACCTTGCGTGTTGAATCGTCTATGAAGGTGACATAATAATGACCTCCTCCTAGAGATGAAACTAAGGTCGGTCCGAATACATCAGTGTGAACAAGCTCCACTTTTTGAGCTTTTGGTGTCTTTCCCGTCTTCCCAAAAGATACTTTCTTCATTTTCCCAAAGATATAGGGTTCACAGAATTCAGATTCAACCCTTTTAAGTTCTGAAGCTTGCCTTTCGCAACGAGCATCTTCATTCCTTTTTCACTCATATGACCGAGTCATTGGTGCCACAAACTGGATTGACTCGGTCCGCTGGTCATTGAGTTTACCCCATCAACTGGAACTTCAGCCATGTAAAGAGTCCCCCTCTTTTTGCCTCTTGCGATTACGAGGTTCCCTTTTGCTACCTTCCATTGTCCCCCGCCGAACATAATATCGTATCCCTGATCATCTAACTGTCCAATAGAGATTAGCTTCTTTTTCAGGCTAAGAATGGCTTGAACATCCTTTAAAGTCCACGAGGTACCCAATGAAGTTTTCAAATCAATATCTCCCAATCTTGTAACATCAAGAGTGTGGTTGTTAGCCAAACAAACTTTACCAAAGTTACCTGTTCAGAGATTCTTCATCAACTTTGTGCTAAAGGTAGCATGAAAAGATGCACCGGAGTCCATAATCTATGACTCAGTTGAGTTCTCCACACAGCTGATAAGAGCATCGGAATCAGAATCATCAGCAACTACATTGACTTTCTTCTTATCTTTTGAGGCAAACGGGTTTGGGCATTGACTTCTGAAATGGCCAGTTTCTTTACAGTTCCAACACTGGATGTCTTTCTTGGTCTTTGACTGACCCCTCTTTCTGGATTTTGATCTTCCTCTACTAGTACCCCTTTCTTTCTTTCTTCCTCTCGCTTCTGCGCTTAGTAAAGCACTCGATGATTCCCCTGAAGCTCTTCTTCTAATATCCTCCCCTAAATTCAGATCCCACACTGCATCGGTAGTAAGCTTAGTGGTTCTAGATGAACTACTAACTGTAGTGGCAGTCCCTGGTAATGAAGATAAAAGCAACAATGCCTAAACCTCATCATTGAATTTTATATCAACTGACAATAATCGAGAGATGACAGTGTTGAAGTTGCTGATATGAGTATTAACAGATCCTCCTTTTTTCAGTCTCATGTTCACCGGTTCTCTAATCTGACAGAAACCGACTAGCTACCCGAAATGCGTGAGTGCAGGCCATGGCATACATGAGACTGTCAACTGGAGATGCGTATGGAATTTTAGCCATATCTGTTCTTTCTTCTTTAGATTTAGGAGACCGATCTTTGGTAACCTTGAAGTGACTTTCCAATTGTGTATTTCTAGGTATGGTATTTTCATTATTCATCTTGAATCTTTCTAACACTTTCCCTATGTATTTTTCTTGAGTTAGTGTTAAAGATTCATCCTTTTTATTTCTAATAATGTGATACGAACCCACTGCTGGGTCAGGTTCAATCTGGATCTGACCCAGTGTTGCTAAATGAAGGGAAACCAGATAGAGGGAAAACTTTCAATTGTAAAGGTGAGGGGGAGTGGTCCACGAAATCAGGAGGTGGAGAAGACCATGCCATAACTGTCCCACCTTAGCTTTAGTTTAAGTATTCCATTTTCTACATTTTGTAGGTAGAGTTAGATTATCAAAAGTATTGTTTTCCTTTGTATTTGGAGTCCTACCCTTCTCGAATTGGGTTGTTTATGTTCTTTATTTTCAGTAATCTATAGCCGACTTCGGTGTTCTTATCATAATGCTCATACCGAGTATCTGTTTGGCTGGACCCAAGTCTTTCATCTCAAATTCCTTGGACATTTCTTTCTTCAACTTGCTGATCTCTTTCATATCTGATCCTGCAATTAACATATCATCTACATAGAGTAGTAGAATGATATAAGAGCTGTTGAACTTTTTCAGATAGCAACAGTGATCCATTTGACATTTTTTGTACCCCGACCTCTCCATGAAGTTATCAAACTTCAAGTACCACTTGGGTGCTTGTTTTAGACCATATAAGCTCTTTTCCAGTTTGCAGACCCAATTTTCCTTTCCGACAACCTGAAACCCTTCAAGTTGTGTCATATAAATTTCTTCGTCAAGGTCACCATGTATAAATGGTGTCTTAGCATCTAATTGTTCTAGATGTAAGCCCTCTGCAGCTACAAGACTCAGAACCAATCTGATGGTTGTCATTTTCACAACTGGCAAGAAGATCTCATCATAATCAACCCCCTTCTTTTGCTGAAAACCCTTAACTACCAAACGAGCTTTGTATTGTTTAAACCCATGATGTTCTTCCTTAACCCTGAAGATACATTTATTATGTAGATCTCTTTTATCTGGCGGAAGCTTGGTTAGGACCCATGTTTTATTTTTTATCAAAGAACTCTTCTCGTATTTCATAGCATGCTCCCACTATTGTGAATATTTCATCTTAACAGCTTCAGAGTAACTTCACAGTTTTCTGAGCTCTAGACAAACTCTTCCCTCGACTTCTACTGCTCCTGTTATATTCCCTTCCCTTGCCAACATATAACAAACCAGAAGATGATCCACCACTAGTGCTTTTCCGGCGAGTTTCCTCACCTAGCACAATGTGGCCTTGCTCTAGTCTCTTTAGGGGTTTCGGACCCTGCCAAATGTTAACCCATCAGTCCCCACAGAACTAGTAACAACCGTTACAGTTCCAGACCAACTATCTGGCAAAGAAGATAGTAGTCTCATCATCAAACTTCATGCCCACAGAAGCTAACCTGGACATGATCGGAGTTGAGATCATTAATATGATCCATAACTGAAGTTCCCTCATTCATCCGAGTCATGAATAACTCCCTCGTCAAGAACACCTTATTAGCAGCAGACGGCTTTTCATACATATTTGACAGAGCCGTCATTATACCACGAGCCGTGGTTTCGTGCATAACATTAAATGCAATGCTCCTCGTCGAAGCCAATGTAACAATGTGGCCTAGTGCTTGACGGCTTTTCATACATATTTGACAGAGCCGTCATTATACCACGAGCCGTGGTTTCGTGCATAACGTTAAATGCAATGCTCCTCGTCGAAGCCAATGTAATAGCCCCTCTAGCCTTCTTGTCCTTTGAGTTCCACATCGCTTCTTTAGCTTTGTTCATTGTTGCCGGCTTTTCTTTTAATACTACTTCCAAATCTTTTTCACCAAGCAATGGTTCTATTTGCATCTTCCATCGAGCAAAATCTGTCTTGTTAAACTTTTCAATTCGAACCCTCCCGTCTTCAGCCATTGCAAACGAGAAACGAATATAATCATGAAACAAAGACTACAGTTGATGAACACCTTGAGAAAAGATTAACCTTTGAAGAAAAAACCAAAGAACCAAAGCTAGCCGAAAGCCAAGCACACCTCCAATGAAACCCTAAAACCCGAAGATACCTGAACCGACAACTTCACCCGTAGAACCGAGAGCAATACCAGCGAATCCAAAGGGTTCAAGATAGAAACCCTAATCGTGAATCGCCAAGGAAAAACAAACCTGAACAACCCCTTTCTTCTACCCTTTGGAGGCGACCCAAGGATTTGCAAAGAAACCCTAAATCACAAACTCCACAGACGATCAGCAGCCCTAGATCACGAACCAGCAGCAAACGATAATACTACAACCCTCTCAAACAGCCTCCTGTGATTTCAATGTGCAAACTTGGTGTGTTTCCGAACTTTGGCTCTGATACCACTTGTTAAGTATCACAATCAGAGTAGGTTCTAGCGGAAGCAATCAAACACACAATCACACAATAGAAAAAGTAGACACGCAAGAATTATAGTTGTTCGGTCTAGGTGATCTATGTCCACTCTGCAACTAGGGTTTATATTATTATTGTGCTAAAGAATAAAATTACATTATGGGTCTATTTATAATGCTAGATTAGGGTTAGTAATTAAGGAAATAACTTAGGCTCCAAGAATTAACCAAATAACCCTAATTGCCTTAGGGCCGGCGGGCGAATTCTTTTGTTGACCAACAGCCTCGTAAAACAGGCCCGAGCCCAGTCTGGCTCGGTCTAAAGCCTTCACAACCCAACACGTTGCTGTGCGGCTATGATGATGCATAAAAACTGTTGCCGGTTGCCTTGGCTTGGTAGCCTTTTCGGTATGCAGCCACAACCGGGCATCTGAGCCGCACTTTGACGATTACTTTGGCTCCGGTTAAAACTGCTAACTTTCGGCTATGATGATGAATACAAGTCTGAGCCTCGATTTACGTCGTTCTTAAGACGCGCAACGCGCGTCTGCGTAATAACACTCGTTAACTTAATAAACCATGATTGATAAGTAATAAGAAATGGAAAATAGCATCTAGTATATGCATGCATATATGCATCCATTGCTGATGCAGCAGAAGGTTATAACATATTAAGGTTTAACATACCAAAATCATATAAGAGGTTAACAGGTATGGAAAAGTACAATAACAATTACAACATGAACAAGCTCCTCCAAGATGAAAATTTGCCAATTAACATACCGTGATATCTAATATTCGCCCCTGGTTAGAATATTAGATATCATCTTATATGCATGGATAGTGAAAGACAAAAACATGAATGAAAATCTAAAGAGAAAGACTATTCTGCTACTATCATATTGTAAGTCAACTAATATATATAACTAAGAAATAAATAATAAAATAATTCTCATATTCAGATATCTAAAATATCCAAAATTCTTACAAAAGTAGCTATCCGAATCTGAAATTTTTGATACCTGAATTTTCGGATATTTTGATTTTGGACGGGGTTTTGATTCGGATTTGAATATTTGAACACCCTGTATTTGAATATTTGAACACCCCTAAATATTAAACTCAACAGTTAATTTGTGTTGTTTTGTATATTTGTTTTTTTCTTTTTTTTATTTTGTTCATAAAAGGGTAAAATGCTATATTTTTGGATTTAATAGAGTAAATGTGAAGTCTAACAGACCATAATTATACTTCTTAGATACTATATATAGAAGGTTTTTATTTTTGAATACACTTTGAGTTGACCAGCTCGATCATTTGACCTGTTTTCCTATGTACAGGCTGTTCAAGAATACAAACATTGGCGCTTAGCTTCAACCGCCACACCCTCACCATCAGGGGATGCTGTACTAATCACAAAAGCCGATTTAGAAGGGTATAAGAGTCCATCACAAGGCAAAGAACTAGCACTTGTTCCGAGAGCTACAAAAGCCAAACCGATGATAGCAAGACTCTCTTGCCTTTTTGCGTCTTTAAAAGTTTCGGGTGCGTGTACACCAATCAGTATGAAGTTAACCGAGGCACCTGCTTGTTAACTAATCAACCGCAAGACTAATAACACGAAGTCGGTTTTGGTGCTCTTGGTTTTTGCAAAAGAGGATCTTGATGTCGCGCAACAATGTGGGTTTTATATGTGAGGTATGAACACAATTTCTGTATATATATGTTTTGTTTCTTGTTAGTTTAACACATGCTGCCATGTTACAATACTGGTTCTGGTGTTTAATTATGGTGGAGTGATACAATGATGTACGCAATTTACTTTTTATGCAATGTTCTGGATACAAGACTAGCTTGTTGTTGGGTCGGGTCGGGTCGGACTGGGCCCATTTGGACCTTGAAGTGGGCACCCAGCACAGTCAGTTTACAAGCTATGGGTTGTTACATGTTCGTCCTGCTTTTGTGCTTTTTGGTGGAACTATCCTATCTTCTAGGGGTGTAAACGCACCGAGCCGAGCTCTTTTAGGCTCGGTCTCCGCTAATTTTGACTTAAGAGGCGATTCGAGCTTTATTTCTAAAATTGAGCTTGGCTCGTCAAAAACTTTTCAAGCTCGACCTATGTTCAGTTTTGGCTCGTTTATGTTTTAATTATTACTTTTTAATATTTTTATATGTATTTTTATAAAAATAATAATAATTATTTATATAAATATATTTAATAAACTAATTACAAAAATAGAAAATATATAAATAAAAAGCTCGTTTAGGCTCGTGAGTTGAGTTTAATATGTAAAGCTTGGGCTTAATAACTTAATGAGCTTTTATAAGGGTTCGGTTCGGGCTCGATTAAGCTGGCTCGTTTGGAGCTTTTTATCAATTCGATTTTGAGTAGGGTGAGAACGGCTCGGTTTGTTTGAACCCTAGTTAGTTTTTTAAACTTTTTTCATTTCATGTTTGGCTGATTACCTTTTGAACTTGTTTTTTTTTGAACGGCAAAACACAATTTTATTAAACTAGCAAGGAGCTAGAGAAACGTTTACATAATATAAGCAGACAAATTAAAATCACACCAATGACCCCAATATAAAGATTTAAATTAACTTCTATGTTTCACCCACATGAATGATGACACTAAAATGTCCCCAAACACCCACATGAATCTATGTTTCACCTTTTGAACTTGTTCTATGTTTTTTATTAAAGTTGGATTTTTTTTTCCTTTTTTTTAATTTTCTGTTTTCTAATTGATTATCATGTGGTTTATGAGTGGTCCCATCGATCTAACAACTCTCAAAATAGAGCACCGGTTCCTAGTATGGTTGTAGTTTTCTTGATTGTTAAGAGAATGGATATGGTTTTATCTATTTATGCTTACTAGTTAATTTTTTAATACTTCATGAACATAAACAAACTAACTAATAAAAGTCTCACCTATATGAAAATAAACTATACCTATATTTCATAGAATAGATAGATTGTTTTTAGATGTTTATATGCATAAACATCAACAACACATGTATAAACAAAGGTGAATATGAATGCTAAAATCATAGTCTACATACCATCTTTTGTTATGTTGGATATTTCAGAAGTAAGAAAAATATATATAAATTAAGTGTACATATCATTAGATAATTTCTTAATTATAAGCTTTATAATACCATCTCCAAATCACAATTATCAACTCAAGATACTAACAACTTGGCTCGGCTTGGTAGTTAAGCACTTCATAGAGCATTCAAATCTCATTTCTCATTCTTAACCATATAATTTATAAAAAAACACTATTTTTTGAAAATTACATAACTTTTTTTAAAACCTTCATATCCCATTTATATCCCATTTCTTATATGTTTCCCTATCTCAAATAATATTATTTTATTATTTTTTAATATTATTTCTCTCTCTTTCACTCACATACACTTGTAAAAATATTAAAAAAAGTTATAGGGGATGAATAGTGAATTCTTATATGTAAGAAATGATGTTGCTTTCCCTTTAAAATATAAGGATGATGTATAGGAATGAAGAATAAGATGAAGTGTGTATTATGATGATTTATGTCAAAATATAATAATAGGAATAGAGACTGGGTTAGAAATGCTCTAAGAGTATTAATATTCATACCCATAGTAATCAAGTCGAACCGTGGCTGAGTTTTCCTAGGCTCTAGTTTGACTTGTTAAGTTAAGAAAGCTTGAGCTCGGTGTGGTTAGATTTTATTTTAAAAGTAGCTTGGTTTGTAATCATAAGCTTAGTTTTTATTTATTTATATATTTATAATGTTATAAAGTATTTCTTTGGTTAAAACTTTTATGTATACATGATATATATATATATATATATATATTTTAATTCACTTTATCATTTTTTATAGAAATAGTAATTATTATTTAAATATCTATTAATATATTAAATAAAAGTTATATTAATTCGTTTTGGCTCGTTTAAACTCATGAGCCTAACAAGCGCGATATGTGAAGCTCAGACTTGAGCTCTTTTAAATAAAGAAGTCCTGTATAAGATCGAGCTTGTTTAACCTCTACTCAATTTGATCATTAACGAGACGATCTCGAATAGCTCACATACATCTCGATTTGTTTACATCCTTATTTATCAAAATACACTTCCATTTTTATGTGTTGTTATAATATAGATGAGGGAAAACTCCCAGTTTTACATTCCATTCTATCCAATATAAACAAGAGATATGGAAAATAAAACTGTGTGCTAGTCTGTTTTGATCAATAGGGATGTCAATAATGAAGCAAAACAACATACCTCGTAAATCTTACTCATAACAAACCTATCAATAGGGGTTGTGAAACTTAGGGATGAGCTCGGTACTGTACCTGTACCGAACCGGTACCGGTACCGAAAGTACCCGGTCCTGAATTTTATAAAAAACAGGTACCGGTACCGATTTTGGTATATGGGTACAGGTATCGGTACCGGTATGGTACCGGTATTTCGGTACCCAATACCTCTTTGGTACCTGTTACATCCACAACATTATTTTTTAGGCTTGTTGCATGAATCATGTTTAGTTACGGTACCTAGTACCTGTTTTTGTGCTCGTTACCCGGTACATGTTTGGTACCCAATACCTCTAAAAGTTTATAATAACTAAACAAAAATAAAATATCAAAAAATGATTCACATGTCCAATAAAAATAGTAGATAGATTTGACCATGTATTCTAAATATAAAAAAATTCACACATGCTTACTACTTATCAATTGTGAAACAACATTGACAAAAAATAGTAAATTGTTTTTGTTTCATAGTGATGAGTTTTACCCAAAAATAATAAACACCAATACAATCAATACCAATACCAAAAGTTTTAAAATACCAAAGAAAGATAATCTTCGATTTGATCACTATGTTGTTCCTATTTTTCAAAATAGACTATTCGTATTTAGGTACTATCGGGTACCATACGGGACTTTTGGGTAAAGTACCGGTACCGGTACCGGCGAGTACCGATCCCGAAATATAAGAAAATCAAGTACCGATACCGGTACATTATACATATTTTCGGTACCAGCTGGGTACCGGTACCGGTACGGGTACTGGGCACCAAATGTTCATCCCTAGTGAAACTTAATGAAACAAATGAAAAAACAACAAGTGTTAATTTTTCTATAAGAATTTTGTTTATAACAATTGTTAACATATTTATCGGTAAAACATATATGATTACACCTGAATATCAGGTACATATATATATAACAAATAAATAGAGTATGTATAATTTTCTTGATATTATATCACTTTCTAGTTGATAGTTTTATTCTGAAATGAAAGCGAGGGAAGGATTCTTTGTCTCTAAAAAGCAGCCATGCATGTTGTCATATTCCTGCTCTGAAACTTCTTTAATCTTTATGGAGACCGAATCTTAGGAAACACACACTCTGCAGTGACCACTTGTACCTTTAGCTACTTCACTTGTACAATTTGCTCCTTGTCATTCTGGTCCTTTCTTTCCTTACAAAAGCTTCCAAAATCTTCTATAAAGTGCTAAAATTTGAATTTCAACTTTTTTAAGGTTTTTATTTTATTTTCATTTACAAGCATGTGGAAAGTGACACTTCTCACAAGAGATAATTATTGTTCATAAAGTTCCACAAGTCTTTGTTATTGCAACCGTTCATAAAATAAGATTTTCTTTTCCTAACTCGTGACTCAAGACTTGCAATTACTTGTACACAATTAGTTTGGTAAAACTAACTTGTAATTATGTTTGTGATAATCTAGTTTGAGGTAGTTGGCTCGTATAAACAATTGACTCAAGTTTGAGTTGATTGAGTCAAGTTTGAGTTGAATATACATAGTTATCTCGTTTTATAGTGGTTGTTTCATATGTATCATTTTAAATTAGATAGGGGTGTATATGAGTTGGTTTGAGTCGTTTCAGGCTCTAACTAGACCAAAACTGAAGTTTCGGTTTTTGGTTTGAGGTATGGGTTATGTTCAGTTATAGATCGGTTTTAGGTTTTACGTATGGGTTATGTCCCCCCTGGGTTGGTTTTCGGTTGTACATTTAGGCTTGAAAGTGATTTATAAACATTTAAACAAGCTCTATACGGATCGACTTCTAGGTTCCCTTTGGTTGCCAAGTTCGGTTCGCTACGGTTCGGTTTATGAACTAGGTATAATCGAAATTCGAAACTGTAATATCAGAATATAAAAAAAGTAACAAAATCTATTTTCTTTTCAATTTGACTTATTTTAACAATGATTAGATTTGTAATTTATTAATTTCTTTTATAGTTACACTTTAACTTATCAAAAAATAGTAATACTTTTTTCTTTACTATAACCTCCTACAATATGTTAATTTAAAAGAAAATTTTATTTATCATTAATCATTTTCATATAAGTTTCATTCCTCCTCCTTAATTTTAAATAAAATTAAACATTTAAAAATATTATATACGATTGGAACGATTATTGAAAGTTAAGTGATTTTAAATGGAAAATAAAATTTTTGACTGACTTTAATGAAACGTTAAGAAAACTTGATTACTAATTGGGAAAGTTTTCACACACACACACACACACACATATATATATATATATATATATATATATATATATATATATATATATATATATATATATATATATATATATATATATATATATATATATATATATAAGGCTGCAAACGAACCGAACAAACACAAAAAAGACATTGTTTATGTTCGTTCATTAAAAAAATAACATGTTTATGATCTGTTCATGTACATTTACCGAATAAGATTTCTTGTTTGTTCATGAACTATTCACGAACACTTACCAGATATAGACAAACACCAACAAAGACCAAAAAACGCAAAGAAATGTTTTTGAACATAAAATACAAACGATCATAAGTTTATTTTATAATAAAATCACAAACACTACACAAAATTCACCAAAATAAATAAGTACTTAATATAATTATCACAAATAAAACCTTTAAATGAACGAACATATTATCGAACGTTTATGAACATAAATAAACGAACGGCTTTTGCTCATGGTCGTTTGTTTAACTAACCGGAATTTTTTTCGTGTTTATTCATTTATTAAACGAACGACCATAAATGAACTTACCGACAAACAGTTCACGAACTGTATGCTGAACGTTTAGTTTGTTTGCACCCCAATATACACATATACATGTATAGAAATTGTTTAGAATACATAAAAACATTTTTCATAGAAAGTGTATATTTGATTTTAGATCATTAATCTAGTGTATCAATGATAGTAGAGATGAGGAAGGGTAAAAGTCATCAATTTTTTATGCGTGAGAATGGTATAGAGAGGTAAATTTGAAATAACTTGTAATTGTCCTTTTTTTTAAAAAAAATCATTCGTTTATTTGTACACGTATAATATTTTGACATTACCTTTTGAAAGAAATTATACCAAAAAATCATAACATTTTTATTTTCTTAAATTGAGTATACTCTTTGTATACATTTTCGAAAAAAATTAACTTTATAGAAAACTTCTTTGTGATGTGTGTATAATTGCATGATTATTAATCTACGTAATTATAAACATAACTTGTGTATTTTTTATTTATATAAGTTGTGTAACTATTATTACGTGTATATATAAACATACAGTGGCGGAACCAGGAATTTTTTTCAATGGGGTCACTATTTTTCATGTCTTTCGTTTTGTTAGAAGATAATATAAAATTTTTTGAGTTGTCGGGTCAAGTCGGGTCGGGTCGGTTCGGAATATAATTAAAGTGCATAGAAAATGTTAACAAAAATATAATATTATAAAAAACAAATAAATCTTACATTTTATAGTTGTTCTCTGCGCGTCTTCATTTTTTGAAACCGTTCCATTACATCTTCAATCGACACCTTTGCAAAGAGCTCCTTTTCAATGTAACAAATACACGAGTCGTTCATATATTCATCACCCATGCGATTGCGCAAATCCGTCTTCACATGCTTCATTGAAGAAAAACATCTCTCAACACTTGTCGTTGCAACGGGTAAGACAAGTGATAACTTCAACATATGATAAACTAAAGGATAATCAATATGTCTCCTTGTCTCCACCATTTTTTTTACAAGAGCAGATATATCATTAACGTCGGCAAACCTTGTATCTTCTTTGATGCTTCTAATGTATATCCCAAGTTCATATTTAAGCTTGTCTTTTTCTTCATAATCAAAATCATATGGATACATTTCCGCCAACCTTAGTATTTTTGGAATATCGAAGTAACAAAAATTGTTAGATGGGCTCAAAGAACTCATACAAGTAAGTAGTTTCGTGGTCACCTCGTTAAAACGGTTACTAAGCTCTTGGATTTGCATATCTAAAACCGTATTAAAGTTATCAAACTCGTAATAATGTCTATTGGTGATGTTAGTCTTTCTTTTTCGATATTTCGGGTCAATGTAATCTTCTCCCATATCAACCACCTCAATGTCATGCTTTTGACAAAATGATGTGACATCTTCTAAAAGGGAATTAAAACCATCAAGTCTATACGTTTGTAGTTCTTCTTTTGTCGCTTTAATCATTCCGATTGCATTTAATATGTCTTGATCCTTTCTTTGAAGAGCTACACACAATATATTAGTAATCCCCAATATGTGTTTCATCAAATGTAAATAATACACAAAATCAAAAGTTTTCATATATATTTGGATTCCGCGTGCTTGTTTTTGGCTAGCATTAACAACTCCTGAATTTTCAATATGTTCAAGCACGTTAATAATAATTGGATATAATTCGAGCAAACGAACAAGTGTCTTATGGTGAGAACTCCAACGTGTGTCTCCGGCTCTTGCAAGTGAGATCTCTTGATTCTTTCCACTTCCACTTTCAACTTCTAAACAACCTATTTGTTCTTTCACTCTTTCCTTTTGACTCTCTCGAATCATATCCATTCGTTTGCAAGATGCACAAACCACATTTGTCAAAGTTGACACTTCATCAAAAAATTTATAAATCTCCACATGTTTGTTTGCAAGGGCGACAACAACTAATTGGAGTTGGTGGACAAAACAATGTACTAAATAAGCCGATGAGTTTTCCTTTAAAATTAGTGCTTTCAAACCATTAAACTCACCGGACATATTGCTTGCACCATCATATCCTTGGCCTCTAACTCTAGTCAAGCTTAAATTGTATCTAGCAAATAGTTCATCAATAGCCGACTTAAGAGACAATGAAGTTGTTTCCATGACATGAACAAGACCAATAAATCTTTCTTTAACAAGTCCTAATTTATCAACAAATCTTAAAACCACAGCCATTTGTTCCTTTTTAGATACATCTCTCGACTCATCAACTAATATAGCAAAAACATCATCATCAAGTTCTTCAAAAATACGCTTTAATACCTCTTGTGCAAAACAACTACAAATTTCTTTTTGTATCCGTGGAGATGTCATTTGACTATTTCCTGGAGCATTCCCTAAGATCACTTTACCAATTTCTTCATTTAATTGCCCAAACAACTTTAAAAACTCAATAAAGTGTCCTCTATAAAGTGAAGTCTCAGACTCATCGTGAGCACGAAAAGACAACCCACCATTTAATAACGCTTTTGCAAGAAGAACAGAAGTACTTAATCGGATTCTATACTCTCTTTTTTGCTTGTCATTTTGTTTTTCAAAGGCAACATGTATTGATTGTTCTTGTTTAAGCAAGTTCTCACCTTTTTTATATGCTTTGTTGTGAAGACTATTAACATCACCAACATGTTTGTAAATCTTTCAGTTTTGTTCCAACCATTAAAACCTTCATTCACAAATGCATCTTTTTGACCAATTTCCTTAAACAAATAACAAAACAAACAATATGTTCTATCCGTTTTCACACTATATTCTAGCCAGTTTCCGT
Source organism: Flaveria ramosissima (assembly GCA_025215565.1). Taxonomy (NCBI): domain Eukaryota; kingdom Viridiplantae; phylum Streptophyta; class Magnoliopsida; order Asterales; family Asteraceae; genus Flaveria; species Flaveria ramosissima. The sequence continues at coordinate 17,805,455 of CM046030.1, forward strand.
ATTGTTTAAACCACTCGGGACGAAATCGTCTAGATTTTCGACTAAAATCTCGTTGTGGAAACTCATGCCCAATAGGTTGACATGGACCTCTAAGCAAGTAAGCTCTTCTAATTTCATCTTTTTGATTAGGGTGATATGATGAGATTGGCTTTCGTTCAGAAGGATCTCATGGAAGATCATCTAAATCAATTCTTGCCGGAATACTATTACTAGATGAAGAAGCAACATTTGATGGTTTTCTTTTCACAACAAAGCGATCCATATTCCTAAAATGTTCAATGCATCACACATATAACATATTATGAATTGTCATGAACTAAATTACTAATATTATGAAATATTGAAATACCCAAATTATATCAAACAAAATATAGATTTTAGACTTCTAAACACCTAAATTAACAAAAAAAATTAAATTCTAGATTTTTAAATTCTAATTACACAAATTAACAAACAAATTAACTATAAGAAGTTAAGTCTAAGTGTCTAACAATGAAAACGTTAAAGATTTTGAAATTTGAATAAACAAGAAAACTAACCTTTTCAATGGTGAAAAGGTGAACCACGATTCCACGAAGGCAGCAGCGAATAGCAACTGGCAGGCGGGCAGCAGCAGCAAGTCGAACTGTCGAAATGGAAGGGGAGCAGGCGAGGCGGCGAGCAGCAGGTCGAAAATCGAAATGGCCTTCTGGGAGCAGCATGTCGAACTTGGAAGAATGGAAGGGGAGCAGCAGGGATTGTTGAATGTCGAATGGGATGGGGGAAAAAGAATGGGGTTAGGGTTTTGTTATTAAGATAAGGTTAATTTAGTAAATTTACATAAATAAAAAGGAAAAAAAAACTGCTGCAAGCTTGCAGGTTTCGAACCTGCGACCACAAGGTAGGAAAGACGCGCGCATGGTACAGACTACCAGTGAACTAGTGATTATCTTTGTGTTATGTTTTGAACTTTAATATATTAATGGGTTCACCTCCTGTAAAACTATGGGTTCACCAACAAATTCGGTATTTTACGTTACACTACGAGTTCAAAATTCAATGGGTCACTTGACCCCGTTCACTAAGGCGTAGGTCCGCCCCTGTAAACATATGCTTAATTATAAACATATGTTGTGTAATTATCACATAAGTTATGTAATTGTATACTTGATGTGTGTGATTATGACACGGAAATATTTACCAATCGTCTAATTATAAATGTCACGCTCAGCCAGCTTCAAATCCTATGTACGTTTTTTATCCTTCGTATAATAAGTTAAATATCTGTCTGTGTGCGTATATACACATATAACATGTTATTTTCCTGTTAGTAACCAATAATACTAATCAAACCTTTAATTTCTAATTATAAGTAATTACAACAGTATGATATAAAAACCAAAAAGATCGTTTTCTGTTCCAATTATTTTTTAAAATTCATTAAAATTTGGTTTTTGTACATGTAAAATTATAAAGAATAAATTACATAAAATAAATAATATGTATAAAGATGAAATCTGTAATCATAATGGTGTCAGTAGAGCAGCCTTTCCTTGAGTTTCTTCTTTTCCTTTTCCCCCTTTCCATTTTTGGATTCTTCTTTTCTCTTTCCCAACATTTATTTCCTTACAATTTTCTGTTAATTCAAGGCTTTTTCTTCTTCACAAACTTTTAATTATCTAATCTTACATTTTGTTTTCTTATGATATAAAGAAAAAAAACATTATGAAGTTAACTACTTTTTATGTATCAATCGACGTAGTAATTTATATATCACTATCGTACACCATCATAAAATGATATTAACTACATATAAATAGTGATTTATCAAAAACCTTTTGACATCAAGGTCATAAAATTTAAACTACGTTATCATTGACAACTAAGCGGAGAAACTAAAAGGCCTACCAAATATATATTGGACTCTCGATCTCCTTGGTCACACATTTCCTCTTCTCTTCTTTAAACACTGACATGTGGCTACGAACCATGCCCTCGTTATATATCTTTCACACACATAACCTCTCTTTCAATTCTCTCTTCCATATATACGGTCTTTAATTGGTCATTAAGATTAAAAGTTAACTCTTGATAAATGGTTAAGAGGTTAAATCTTAATAGTACATTTTAACCATTCAACATTATGATTACTTCTTAATGATTAAGAGGTTATAAACTATTAAAAAATAGCTTTTTAATCATCATTAAAAAAACTAACAAATTAAGAGGCTATCAAACAGCCTTTACCAAACTAAAAAATATGAGTATATATAACATTGTAAGAAATATATATAGCTTCTTAATTATTAAGGTATACACAATTCACACTTACATATACACATTCACATTCACATTTACACATGAGAGAAAACAAAATAAGTGGAAAAAACAAAGCATTAACATTGAATACTTAACCTATCAAACACATATTTTTATTACAACTATAATTTACTTTATAAAAAAAAGCTAAATTTTGCAAGAACTGCTAGTAATTTATATAAAGGATAAATAAAACTGTTCCAAAAGTTGATATTCACTTGAAAAAAAAATATATTTTCATGGTGTTTTTTCTTCATATTCTTTAAGGATTTTTTATATAACTTTTTATATAAATTTGTTTAATTAAAAATAACTAAGAATTTAAAAATTACACGAATCATTTTATTCACATGTGAAGACGTTGTATGTACACATATAACGTACTTTTATGTACATACATATATTCACACACAAATTGAATAAAATGGTTCGGAGTAGTTTCTAAATGTTTAATTATTCTTAACTAAACCGGTACGCGTGTATATTTATATACATGTACATATGTATGTATGTATATATCATTTGATGGTCAGTTCTAGACACGGTGATCATATATATATATACATGTACATATGTATGTATATATCATTTGATGGCCAGTTCTAGACACGCTGATCGGGATCAGGCCAGTAGGTAGAGTACTTCAACCAGTCCGTCTCTTGTGAGTTTGATATGGGACGCTCCTGCTGTTAACACAAGAGAAAAACATGTCGGATCGAGCTAAATAGATAAAAAAGAATATGTATCTTTTTCTTTTTTTACTTATTAATAGTAAAATGAAATTAAATTTAAAATCTAAATATAGAGATTTTAATCAATTTTATTTCATTACAAAAATAATAGAATTCGTTAATATTATTATTGTTTTTCTACTAAAAAGACGTGTATAAATGTCCTAGGATGCCATACACTTGCAAAAGATTTTGGTCATCATCTCCTCTTTTCTTTCAAATTTACTTTTGTCTACGTTTATCTTTGCTTCTTTCATGCAATTTTATTAAGTTTTTAATACAGACATTTGCATGTATATCTATATTTATTAGAGTCACTAATATTAAGTTAGTTGCAATTGGTTAATCGTTTGGATTTGTTAATTAGTGGCCGCTAATGTTCTATTTAATATATATAAGGGTTATTTCATGTATCAAATCATTAAAAGAAATACAAACCATTTTCTTTGTTTTAATATTCTCTTTAGATTAGTTTAATTTTTGTTAAATAATTAGTTAAAGTAGATTTTTTTTATATCAAACTATATTTGGAGCAGATGACTGCTTCTGTTTCTATAACCTTTTCTCTTGTTGTCCTGTAAGATGAAAAGGGAAGCAGGTTCCACAAATTATGGCTCATCTTTTGGTTCACTTTTTATCCTATTATTTTCCTCTTTAAAATGTAAAAAAATCAAACATGTTATGTATGATTTTCGTCCATGTTAATTAAACGAACTAAACGTGTTAATTAATTATATATGTATCTATATATACAGAAGTTTAATACAGAGTCAAATTTTATTAAAAAATCAGAGTAGATTACCAATCAGTAGATTACTCGGTCATATAATCAACTATATATCACAATCAAAATATATGTAAATTTGTTTGTACAAATTTTACTGTTTTTAACTTAGATTGATTGTATATTTATCGAGCAACCCTTTATGTTTGTGTATATATCTTATGATAGAAAATATATTAATTAAGGGCTCGTCCGTGTGGCAAGTGTGCTATCTTTTATGTCACATATATATGTATTATGTATTATAACATCTTAAGCTATATCCTAATGTCTTATGTTATATTCACTATTCCTATAATGTGGGTATATAAGTGTAATACTTAAAATTTTGTTTTAAGAAAAGAGTTTATTTATTTGATGAAAATCAACTCCGTGTGGCAAATGTACCATCTTTTATGTCACATATATATGTATTATAACATCTTAAGCCATATCATAATGTCTTATGTTATATTCACTAAATCCTATAATGTGGTTGATATAAATGTAATACTTATAAATTTGCTGTAAGAAAAGATAAGTTTATTTATTTGATGAAAATCAACCCCGTGTGGCAAATGCTTTTATGTCACATATTATAATGCATTATAACATCTTAAGCTATATCATAATGTCTTATGTTATATTCACTAAATCCTATAATGTGGGTGATATAAATGTAATACTTATATATTTAAAAAAAAAGCTAGAGAAGTTTATTTATTTGATGAAAATCAACTCATTATCACTAAGTATTTGGTTATCTTCGCCTAGAAATTGATTTATGGGACATCTGGTAATGTATGCATAATATATATCTTTTTTAATATGATTAAGAGCTCATCTCTTATATATGTTAAACAAAAGATATAGATTTAGAAATGAAATTAAAGGGTGTGTCAGTTAATTAATTGCAGTCCTACAAAAAAGTAAAACAAATTATTAAAGACAATTAGCTACTATAAATGTAAGTTAATTAAAAGAATATATAATTCGATACTTCTTTTGCTCTTTTTCTTTTCACGATTGTGTTGCTTCTTGTTTGGTAATGAGAACCATCAAAAGAGATAAAGAGAAAATGACTTTTCTTTATTAATTTTTAAAATTAATATTCATTCTTAATTTTCTATAATTTTAATAACCCTTTTTCTTACTCTCAGTAAATATAAATCGGATGACTATATTGCGCCAATATATAATTTTTTACCATTGGCACTAAATCATGTGACTTTACTTATTATACAGTTTTGTTTTTCTTTTGAGAATTTAATATGTAATGTTTTTACAACAAGCAAATATGACATTGGATATGTGTTTATTTTTATATACATCTTAATATAAATTTTATAAAAACAAAGTCACATCAAATATAAAATTTTAGTGATTATTATACTTGATACAACTTTATTATTTTATAGTTTATATCAAAACGCAGATAAATTAAACATATCTTAACATCATTTTTTTCACATAAAACATTACATATGTAAGTTATAAATAGTACGTTATATATATATATATATATATATATATATATATATATATATATATATATATATATATATATATATATATATATATATAGGGTAAGGTTCAAATGAGAACCCTGTGTTATTGCGAGAACTTGCGAAAACCCGTCAAAATCAATATAAATCATAATTTTTTTTATTGCAATAACATTATTGCACATATATAAGGTTATGATATTTTATATATATGTGTGATTTAATAAGTGTAAATAAGTTTACATCGGTGTAAGTTTTACTTGTAACTTTAAATATATGTGTTTTTTTGCAAAACTTACACCAATGTAAACTCTTTTACACTTAAGAATTTACACATATACATAAAAGATCATAATCTTCTATATGTGTAATAATGTTATTTAAACATAAAAAATAATAATATTCATTGATCTTGATGGGTTTTCGCAAGTTCTCGCATTAAAAGAGGGTTCTCGCTTGAACCTTTCCCTATATATATATATATATATATATATATATATATATATATATATATATATATATATATATATGAGAGAGAGAGAGAGAGAGAGTAAAAAGGTGGCAAAACTCACTTGTTTGATATCAGTTGAGGATGATGGAGTGCACCCCATTATCACTTCCTCCAATCCTGATGCTGATCTTCCTCCTATCTTATGATGTTGCTGTTTTAAATTAAAAAAAATGTATTTTTAAATAAATAAATAGGTATATACAAACAATTTCTCCAATCATGACTTTACTCACACCTTCACACACATGCAGAAGAATTCATACTACAAGCGAACTGAACTCGTAAGAACCAATATTTAGATCGTTTATTTATTAATGTATTTATTAAGATTCTTATACATGACTTTTAAATAAAACAGTGTTATATGCATATCAACTTTATATACACGATATTTATATTTATTTATTTATATAAAAATTAACATACATATAAGTTCACTATAATTATCATCTGATTTACACATGTATATACAAAATTTATTACGAGGAAAAGAAGATGTAAAATAGGTTTTAAAATGAAAATATTCAATTATTTAATTTACACAATTTTAATATTCAATGACAAATAAGTGATTCCGATTAGTTTTTTCGAGTTCTTGTAATATTTATTTTTATATTATTATCTTTGTGATTTTATACATATATATTGTAACTAAAAGCACCCAAAAATCCTATAGATGGTGTGCGTGCATGCTTATTTGCTACAGCCTAGAGACATATTTAAGTACTCTATATCTCACAACAATAGAACATAATAATCCAAATAATCATTTATTGTCAGCAAAACAACAACATAATATAAAAAGTGTATATGATTGTATGTCCTCAACTTGGTTGACAAGAATTAAAATCCCTTTATCTCTAATTATTTAAGCAAAACAATAATAAAATAATTTTATAAAATTCTTACCAACTTCATAAGATATAAATTAAAAATTAGTTATATTACTTTTAGCCAAAATGCATATATTAATTACCTAAATAAATAAAGATAATATGTAAATAATTAATATTAACTTACTTGAAAACTTTCAACGATCCTAGAGACATGGAAGGAGTCATGATCATCAAGAATAATGGTGTGGTTTAAGGGAGGAGGAGTGACGATTGCTGATGTGGCGTGAGACGGCGTGCTGACGTGGAAGGCTGTCGCTGCCACGTGATGCTGATGTGGATATTGTTGATGATGTGGATGTTGTTGTTGATCGTGGTCAAGGTTCATCTGCTGGTGGTGTTGCTTTTGCAGGTCACGCTCATCGCACGTGATAGAACCATCTCCTGTTGTTGTTACCACCTGCTAAGTTCATCATATAGTTAATTAGGCATGCAGTATTAGTTGTAATTCATGAAATATCATATATTTGTATATGCATTGACGTACAACCATACATGCATGGAGTACAAATCAAAAGGTGGTACATTAACTGTTCACATATATATTAGAAACAATATACAGACTTTATATTAAAAGCAACACTTCAAACTGTTTTCAGTTCATCTTTTATCCTTCACTGGACCAATATATATCAACATTTTTATCCCTCATATTATGTTCATATATAAGCCAAAAAGCTTGTGTAAAATACAGTCAACCAGAAAAAAAAAATTCGATCAAGATTTTAAGATATTTCAAGTTCATATTTTTATACATAATGGCACAAGATATCGCGCCAAAGGATTCGAAACTGTGTTCTTTTCAATGGATAACATTGAACTGATCTTTTTAGCGAGTTATTTTCAAGTGGCTTGATGACACTCGAGCTTGAATATTTCTAAATTCTTGGATCTTGATATCTAAGATAATGATTCTATGTTTTGGAGTTGTTAATACTGAATATATCATACTACAGAATCTAGACTTTTGTCCATATCCTTGTATGATATATGTTCAGTTTTGAAAACTTCAAGACACTAAAGTCACCATCTTAGTTAGCGACTAACATATAATTAAGAAAAAGCTAACATATTTGTCATCAAACCTTTTTAAAATAACCTATTTTGAGAAAAGAGAAATCCACTAATGAGATTTAATTCATATTTCAGATCTTTAGGTATTTTGATTAAGTTCCAACTACAAGTTTTGTGTTTTCTTACATAATCAACGTGTGATCTCAATTGGGATTCAAAATATGAGTCCCATTGATCTTAAAGTTAGATCCACAAAATAAGAATGTTTGATTGCATAAACGAATACGATTCATCGATGAAAATTTAATCAAGAAACATACCTCACCGAAGTTGTTTCTATATGGCACGAAGCTAAATTGATCAACATGTTTAAATTGTTGCATTTGATCCATTGGATTGTAACTTGTCATAACATTGCCAACAAGTTCATCTCGAACATTCATGTGAGCACTAACATTGATCTCTTTTGATGAAGAACAACTCCCACTTGCACTTCTACTTTCCCTTCTACTAACATCATTCATACCTTCTACACGAATATTATTCGATAAAATGTTGTTCTTGATCGCTCTCTCGGACCAATTACATTGCCTTGGTTGAGTTTGGTAAAATATTTTTGACACAACGAGCTCGCCTTCCCTCTCTTCTTCGTGTTGCCCGAGATGATATTGATGCATCACCCAATTAGTCTTTTCGGGCTTCCGGTTTTTCCCAAAGTTGGTGTAAAGTACCAAGATCTTTTTGCACCCTTTTTGCTTCCCACTCACCATAACGGGTCGGGTCTTGCCCGTCTTATGCCACCTCGTTTCACCGCCTTGTAAGTCACACTCAGTCTGGATTTTTCGCCTTTTTCTTGTACCGGTCGTGTACGCTTTCGAAGGCCGATGGAAGAAGTGTCTACTTAATCCATCTCTTGTAACTCCTAAAATTTAAGCAACAAATTAACAAAAAGTCATAACAAACGAGAAACCCTAAGTTTCATCAAAATTAGGTTTACTTAGGTGTGACAAGTACAAGTTTAACTAAAAAAAAGTCACAACCAACCAAAAAAACCCTAATTTTCTATGGTTAATATAATAATATAACCTTTCATTCAACTATTAACGAACAAGCTAGATAACATCAATATTTGATATTCTTTCTTGTTCTTCTTGTTAGTTTATATTATTCTTTTTGTTATACTCACACGATTATCATATAATCACGCGAGTGTACTAACCTGGGAGTTTTTCTGGATGTGTATAACAAATCCCATCTTCACCTTCAATAGTAGGAATGAACTCATCAATCAAAGGATGAGATTTCAAATTTTTATCTTCAACTTTTGCTTCAAGATGTTCTATCAATTCTTGATCATTTGGATCAAACTTGACTCCTGCTGGTAAACCAACCCAATCCTGCAAACCAACAATATATTTCAAGAAAAATATTAATAAATCACATGAAATCCAACCATGATAAGCTTAATAAATAACAAGTATTAGTACAAAGGGATAATCTTTTCTAATGAAATTTGTTTATATATATATAGAAAGAAAATTCAGCAGCAAGGATAATTCTATTCTCTTGTTTTGATTCTTATTTGTCAAAATCTTTTAGTTGAAGCTAAGAATATTATCAAATTAGGATAAAATCTATATATAATATGTATATGTAGTAAACTGTATGAACATTAAGTGTCCGTACAACATACTTGTTTTCCTTCAAGTTTATGACCACAACCGGGACACTGTTTGGATCCACACAATTGATGTTCTTCAAGCTTTGCATCAATGAGATCAGAGCTGCTCATGTTCATTTCGATTTCTTCAAGATTTATTCGCTATTCAATCAAGATCGAATCGACGCATGAAATCTTGATTTTGATCCACACCCATATAACAAGACTTGATTTTGATCCTCTTTGTTCTTGAGTTGTATCTTCTACTATTGAGATCTGATGTTTCTTGAAAGATGATGATGATGAGCACTGGAATAAGTTCAAATTCCTTTTTTTAGTGATAAAAACAACTGCAAAACAAGATTGAAAGGATACCCAGGTTAGATATATTCTTCAAAAGTGGAAATATTCTCAAAACACACATATATATACACATAAGTGTGTGTTTGTATGTGTGAGAGAGAGAGAGATAGAGAGAGAGAAGAGGTGTGTGTGTGTGCTTTAACCATGAGAAACACCAGAATTCCCTCCAACTTTAACCGAATCAAGTGAGATAAAGGAAAAGGTGTCTCTCACCTCTTCTCTTTTAAAACCCCTAATTTAACATTACCTCTATCTCTATCTAACAAAGGCGGTTCCATATGACTCACTTTGTGTCCCTCATTTTAAGGTTGTATTAAAAAACTCATGGAAATATTACAAAAACTTGGTAAAAGCTTGATGGAAACAGGCTTATTTGTAAACGATTCGAATCAAGTTGGTTTGGTTTGTAAATGAGCTGGGATTGAGCGAAGTTAAGGTAAGCTTATTCGTTAGCTTAGTTTGCTAATTGGCTGGTTTAAATTAAACCCAATTCTAGAGTTTATAAGTTACATCCCAAGTAGGCGTCCAATATTTATCTTTTTTAACCCAAATTTTACGTCAATTTAACCTTATATATTATATATGTATATATCAGTATATACAGAGGATGGTTCCGGTACAAAACTCATTATATCTAAAACTACGAGAATAGATATGATGCGTTGATTAAATAAATTGAAGGCTAAGATTAATGTCAACTTATCAATCATTTATTAGTTTAATAGGTAATGAGAGAAAGGGTAAATTAGTAATTTATGTTACTAAAAGGAAAAAAATAACGTCCAGATATTGTTGATTTTTTAGAAATAATTACTTCCACCAAAAATTTAAACTATAATAATTTTTTATACTTTATTATTTATTTTAAAAAAATTATACCATAAAATCAAACATTTCTTTATCTTTAATATATGCATAATATTACTATATTTAAATAAATAATAATATCTTTTTAAAAAAAGTTTACGAAAGTATCACTTGGTAAATATACATGATGCTACTATCGTAAAAGTAGCAATTAATGACACTTAATATCTTAATAGGCACTTAAGAAGAGTAGAAATTCAATACAATTTGTTAAAAAATTCACTTTTCTAACAATTAAAAATGTCACACTCTTACTTAAAAGTAGTACATACACCTAACACACCACATAAACCTAAGATAGAATGGTCATTTTTAGGTTTATGTGCTATTTTAAATTTATATGCTATGTTGTTTTGTGCTAATGTGAAATGCATTGTGCTGTTACATTTGTTATTAATTAGGGTTCATTTTCCTGTATTAATTTATCATTCTATTATGCTAATAAATGTATATGTAGTGTTGTTATGCTTGTCATTATCTAGGGTTCGAACAATCTATAAATATTTTTTTATTTTAATAGTCTTATAAGACATAACAACATCGAACAATATGTAAATATATTTTTATTTTAATATTCTTAGAGGACCTAACAACACTAAGTTAATAATAAAATTATGTATTATGTTGTTTTTATGTAAGTTTATGAAATCTTCATAGTTTTCATCACACAAAATACACTTAATTGAACTAGAGGTTAAGATTAAAAATAACACTGCATAATGTCAAAATATCACGAATAAAAAAAGTAACACTTAATAAAATAAAAACTGCAATACATAGAAATAAAACATCACAATTGAATCATTCATAGTTTTTATCATCCATGACAATTGCATTGATTTTTTAATAGAAAACCAAAACTATTAATAAATATCATACATTGAACATTTTGAGGCTAAAATAACTAAAAAGCATCATATGATAGATCTTGATCCATATTAGCACGTTCTTGAATAATAATATGAGTTCGATTGTTAGCAGAATATAAAAACAAACTACTAAAACCAACAAAAAATATAATTATTATATACTATATTAAAATGAGATGTCGGTTGCTACAGTACTGGATACAACCCAGGCAGCACAAAGTACAAGCTGCTGAGGCAGCAAATTGTTATATTATTTTTTATTAGTTTTTCGCTCTAGCTTTGAATGTATACATTATGAAACAATTATAAACAAACTTGATTCCATGGCTTGCTGGTTAGGGTCCTTTGCATTCACACACCAACCCATGTTCGATTCTTTTCTCCCTCATTTTTCATTTAAAACATTTATAAATTGATTTTGGCCTTGACTTTTTAAATTTCTAAGCTTTTAAGTATGAATAATACAAGTTTTTAGCCCGGTTATTTTGTTTACTAATTTCGTTTTTTCTTCAAAAAATTTCATTTGATAACTTCTTTTTAAAGCCTTATCTTTCGTTGTGTTTAGTTTTCTTCTTGATGTTCCAACATTTTTGTTAAAGACAAGGTTGTATTCAGAATATGGTATTTGTTGGTATCGTATGTTACATCGACTAACGGTAACGATGTTGTATTCAAAATATGGTCGTTCTTCCGCAACACGTGCAACAAAATTTGCAAACCCGCAGCATCGCGCGGGATAAATTTTAGTTATCCTAAAATCTAGTTATAGATAATTTAAACCAAACAATATAGAAAGATATTAACATGTGCATGTTCTTGGTTATTGACGTTTGGTAGGTGAAATGACACAAGTTCAAAAAGAAGATAGAAAATGATAATGATGGAAGAAGATAAGTAAACCCAATGAATAACTACGAAAGATGTGTATCAATTTAAGTTAGAGATAATTTAGGAATTATTTAGTTAGTATTAGCATGAAATAAAGAGCTGTTAAAAACAATTTGCAATTCTTAAAATACCTCTACAACCTAGTCATCAAATAATCCATATTGTGAGAATTTAGTAGCTCTCATAGTTTTAATATAAAAAACATATTTGTATTAAATCCTACTTATATATATATATATATATATATATATATATATATATATATATATATATATATATATATATATATATATATATATATATATATATATATATATATATATATATACAAAACTTTGCATATATATATATATATATATATATATATATATATATATATACATATATATATATATATATATATATATATATATATATATATATATATATATATATATATATATATATATATATATATATATAAAGTTTTGTATGTATGTAAAAAATATTAATTTTATATATCAGGAAGAGCAAGAGGAAGGCAAAGAAAGCTCAAGAGATCAAGGTCACCTTTAACTATAAGCAGAAACAAGTTTTTATCTCTGCAGGTTTTCAGGTGGTTAAGACTGAAGACAAAAACTCAAACTCTAGTACCAGGAGTTCTAGTTTATGTCCAACTCATCCCAGCAACATGAAGAAGGCTGATCAGTTATGTACCACTGCTACACAACCTGAACCATCCAACTCTAAAGGTAGTTCTCACCCTAAAAGAATTGTCATAACATCTGCAAAGATGAAGATGAAGAAGGAAAGTGATCAAGTTTAGCTTTGTCCACAAAAAAAGACTTTTAGGAAGAAGAAAATGGACTGTGTTATGTGTGGGAGTACCTCTCATCTTGCTAAGGATTGTCTTTACAATCCAAAAGGTACTGTCCACATGACCAAGAAAAAGACTTCTAAGAGTTTGAAGAAGAAACAAGCTTTGGAAGGAAAATCTTTTTCTTTCGGAAGCTCCAAATTAAAGAAGAAGACAAGTGGGAATTTGCCTTCGAAAGAAAATTTGGTCTCGGAAGAAAGGAATACTTCCGAAGCACTAAAGCCTGCTGCAGTGCTAGCAAGATCTTCCGAAGGTTCAGTCATCAAAACTTCCGAAGTCATCAAAACTTCCGAAGTGTTGAAGGTCAAGTCTAAGATTGCAAAGGTGGTGTGGAAGACAAAAAAAGACCAAGTGACTGAAAGCTCTACATCAACATCAGCAAGTGATCCTCAAAACATGACAATAGGATCTATTATTGTTGCATTGTCTTCAACTTCTTTTGATGAGCCCAAGACCAATAAGGCTTGGGTTTCCAAATGTAACTAACCATCTTTTTTGTGCAGGAACAACTCAAGACAAACATGAATGTATGGATCATTGACAGTGGCTGTTCCAGGCACATGACAGGCAATAGGTCACTACTCCAGAAATTTGAGAAAATTAATGGAGGGCCAGTTGCTTTTGGAGGAGATGCTGGTGGTTACATTACTAGAAGGGGCAGGGTTACAAATGGTAAGCTCAGTATTGAGAAGATAAACTTTGTCAAGGAGCTTGGATACAATCTTTTGAGTGTATCTCAATTTTGTGATCAGAGTCATAACATGCTCTTTACTGAGCATGAGTGCATTGTTCTCAAGCCCGGGATGGTCATTCCTCATGAGCATATTTTGCTTAGAGCCCCTAGGAAAGGGAACATATATAAGATGGATTTGCAAGAAACATCTCTTTCAGGGGAAGTTTCATGCTTTCTATCTAAAGCCAATAGTGATGAGTCTTTCCTCTGGCATAAAAGAGTGTGGCATGTAAAATTTAAGAACATGAATAAACTGACTAAATATGATTTGGTAACTGGAATGCCAAAGAAAGAGTTTACAAGTGATGATCATTGTGTTGCATGCCTGAAAGGTAAGCAACACAAGGTAGCTCACAAGCTAAAGAAAAGAAACTCCATCACTACTCCCATACACTTATTACATATGAATATCTTTGGCCCCACCAGTGTAATGAGTTTAGGAAGGACCTCTTACTGTTTGGTGATCATAGATGACTTTACAAGATTCACTTGGGTCTTCTTTCTTAGAACTAAGGATGAGACCCCTGAGATTCTAAAGAATTTCATCTTAAAGATTGAGAATCAATGTGATCACAAGGTCAAAACCATAAGATGTGATCAAGGAACTGAATTCAAGAACCAAATCCTTGATACATTTTGGGATGAAAATGGTAACACAAGACAATATAGTGCTTCCTGGACTCCTCAGCAAAATGGTGTTGCTGAGAGGAGAAACAAAACACTAATTGAAGTTGCAAGAACTATGTTGTCTGATTCTAAACTGCCCATCACCTTCTGGGCAAAGGCAGTGAACACTGCTTGCTATGTGCAAAACAGAGTTTTAGTAGTTAAGACACATGGTAAGACTCCTTATGAACTTTGACATAAGAGGAAACCTTTCATTGGTTTTCTCAGGTCATTTGGATGTCCTTGCACCATCTTGAATACCAAAGATCAAATTGCCAAGTTTGATGAGAAATCAGATGATGGACATTTTATTGGATACTCTTCCCAAGCCAAGGCTTATAGAGTATACAATCTCAGAACTAGAGTAGTTGAGGAGTCAGCCAATGTGACTTTCAATGAGCACACTCCCAGTGTGAAAGGTTCTGGTCCTGATTGGCTTTTTGATCTTGATTTAGTTACCAACTGTTTTAACAAATCTTATGAGCATGTTTCAAGATCCACAGATATACTACCTATAGGTGATCCTGATCCAAGATTTGAGCTGAGAAGTCCTTTAAGCTATACTACTTCAGCTCCAGTTGTAACTAACCCTGCAAACGGAATTCCTATCAGCACAACAATGACAAACTTAGCTGATACCTCTGAGGTGCCTTCAAATTCCAGCTTAGAGGCACAAAACTCAGATGAAGGAGCTTCAAATGTAGGAGAAAATGATGGTGGTGACAGTGATCAGGAATTTCTGGATACTGACAACCACTCCATTGAAGACAACATCAATGATGTCACACACTCATTGGATCAAGTCTCTATTGATAAGTGTGGTGATGTGGTGAGTGAATCATCAAGACCATATCTAAATTTCTCTAATTTAGATCTCTCAAAACAACTTGCTGTGATTCCTCAACTAAGGATTCACAAGTCTCATCCTACCACAAACATCATTGGAGATGTTGTCTCAGGGGTAAAAACAAGAGAACAACCCCATGATGCATATGTTTGTCTTTACTCTTGTTTTTTATCCCAGATAAACCCTAAGAAAATTGATGAGGCTTTAAAGGATGGAAGTTGGGTTGAAGCTATGCAAGAGGAGCTGCTTCAATTCAAAAGGCAAAAGGTTTGGAACCTATGTCCTCTTTCTCAAGGGAAGACTACTATAGGAACCAAATAGGTGTTTAGGAATAAGAAGGATGATAGAGGACTTGTCATCAAGAACAAGGCCAGACTAGTTGTCCAAGGATACACACAAGAAGAAGGAATTGACTACACAGATGTCTTTGCTCCTGTTGCAAGACTTGAAGCTGTTAGAATATTCTTAGCTTTTGCTGCATCTAAGGATTTCAATGTCTACCAACTTGATGTCAAGTGTGCTTTTCTTTATGGGGTGATTGATGAAGAGGTGTATGTCAAACAACCACCTGGGTTTGCAGATGCTGATCATCCTGATTATGTCTACAGGCTTGATAAAGCTCTTTATGGGCTGCACCAAGCACCAAGGAAGTGGTATGAGACTCTATGTCAGTATGTCTGTCAGCATGGATACAAAAGGTGTACTATAGATGGAACTCTATTCATCAAAGGAACAGGGAATGACTTAATGCTAGTTCGAGTGTATGTAGATGACATTATCTTCGGGTCAACTAATCCAAATCTCTGCAAACACTTTGAGAAGCTGATGAAGGATAGATTTGAAATGAGTGCCATGGGAGAACTCAATTCTTTCTAGGAATTCAAGTGAAGCAAGTTGACAGTGGCATCTTCATAAGTCAGTCAAAGTATGTGCAGGACATACTTAAAAGATTCAACATGGCTGACTGTAAGGTTGCTAAGACACCCATAGCCAGAAACCACTCCCTTGGACCTGATCTTGAGGTGGAGTGTGTGGATGAGCATCTCTACAGGGCTATGATTGGGTCTCTTATGTACCTCACAGTTAGCAGGCCTAATATCATGTTTGCCACATGTATTTGTGCAAGATATCAAGCCAACCCCAAGATGTCACACCTAGTCACTGTCAAGAGAATTTTAAGATATCTCAAAGGTGCCTTAACACTTGGCCTTTGGTATCCAAAGAATTCTGACTTCAATCTGTATGCATATACAGATAGTGACTATGGTGGCTGCAATATGACTGCAAAGTCTATATTAGGGGGATGTCAGTTCCTTGGTGGAAGAATAGTCTCATGGCAATGCAAGAAGCAATCCTGTGTCTCTACATCAACTGCTGAAGCTGAATACATTGCTGCTGCAAGCTGCTGTGCTCAAGTGCTTTGGATTCAGAATCAGATGCTGGATTATGGATTCAACTTCAAAGAGACTCCTATCCACATAGACAAAAACAATGCTATCTCTATCATAGAGAATCCTATGCAGCACTCAATGACAAAACACACTAACATCAGGTATTATTGGATTAGAGATAACTTTGAAAATAGATTAATCAAACTAGTTAAGGTTAACATAAATGAACAATATGCTGATCTATTCACCAAAGCTTTTGATGAGCAGAGATTTAAGTATCTTATATCAGCTATTGGGATGATTAACTTTGAGTAGCTTTTCTTAAAACTTAATCATATTATTTCTAAAATTTGTGTGTCTAAAAACTTGTCTATTTTTATCACCTTCATAAGCCCTTGTTTACTCTGAAAGCAAAATTCTTTTAGAAGACATTCCTTTTTTTGAAAATTTTGATCTTTTTATTCTTCGGGAGATATGCATTTACCCTCGGAATAAATTTAAGTCTTCAAAACAAATAACTACTTAAGAAAATTTACCTTCGGAAGAAATTTCCAAAATATCTTCCGAAGCTTAACAATATTCCTAAGTACTTGTATGTTTTCAAGACCAATTTTCTTCCGAAAGCAATTAACTCTCGAAAGCTTTATTAAAAACTTTCAAGTCTTAATCTCTTCCGAAGCAAAATTTTCTAAACTCTTTGGAATCTCTTCCGAAGTCATTTTAGCTTCAGAAGCTTTTCATCAAAACTTTTGAAGTAAAATTACCTTAGAAAGATTTTAGACTTCCAAGAAAACTACTTTTTGGGCAAAAGAAAACTACTTTTTAAAGGTGGGATCGACATCCGGATTTCAAAGTTTATTCTCTTTCATTAACTTTGTCTGAGATCCATTTCATATATATACCCAACGGTTCCCCCCTCTTTCACTCTCTTCTTCATCTGCACTATTCCAAAACCTAAATACACCCACAAACCGCCTTTGCTCTTCACTTTATTCACCTTTAAGCTTTCTCAAATGGCCTACCTAAATCGCAAAAACAACCTTGATTTCTCCATGCAACTTCACAAGCAACATAATCAGGTTGCTCTGTTGAACTCTGAGAAAGATTCTAATTTCTCAGAGGTTTGCCATTTTCTGGCTTTATCAAACTACTTCACCTTCCTGACCATTGATCCTATACTCTATGAGAATCATCTACTTGAATTCTGGAAGACCTGTCAAGAGGTCATAATGGATGGGGAGAAGGCACTGTCTTCTACAGTGCAGGGGAGAACAATATTCATCACTCCAGCCATTATCAACACTCATCTTCAGCTAGATGATGAGGAAGGTGAGTTGTCCTTTCCAAAGGAAGCTGTTAACCACTCTTTTTAGCAGATGGGCTATAAAGGAGATTTCTCCGTAAAGACCTTCAGGAAAGGGAAGGTCTCATCCCAGTGGAAGTACCTGCTTCATGTGGTCATCCACAGCTTGTCCAACAAGCATGGTGAGTGGGACCAGATTCCTGAGGATCTCTCCTTAATAGTGCATGGAATGGTTCAAGGGGTCAAGTACAGGTACTCTCAATTTGTCTATACAAATTTACTTGCAAACTTGGACTTTTTAGAGTATTACATGTTTCCTAGATATGTTCAATACATTCTCAACTGTGAACTGGGCTCACAGTTGAGGGAAACAGGTAATATTCTTAAATTAGGACAGATGAAGCCAGACATCTTTAAAATAATGAAGAAGCCAACTGTTGGCTTCTCTGGGGTAGAAACAGCCCTTGTCCTAAAAATATTAGAGCTCATTGCTCAAGGTGACAACCTGGTAACACAAGCTAGTGTTGAACCCACACCTTCTACCTCTCAACCACCTAAACAGACCCAAATCATCCTCACCTACCAAAAAAAATCCAAACAAATCCCTGCACTAGCTATTCAGCTTGTGCAGGCCCCCATATCATCACCCATACAGGAGGAACTGGACACTGGATCTCCCACTTCTCCTGAGGAGCAAACCACTCTCATATCATCAATAATCAGTGTTGAGGTTCCTCATGCTCAGCCTGATGAGCTCATTAGCCCATCAGCCTTAAGCCTTCACTCTGAGTCTCAACACTCAAGTGAACAACCTTCAGGGGAAAGTTACCATCCCCAGCCTCTAGATCTCAACCAACCTATTCCTAATCTTGAGTTCTATGATGATGAAGATATGGGATTCAATGAGTACCATGAGTCTCTCTACTCCTCCCCTACTCAAAGAGAGATGAGTGCTCCTGATTCTCCCATATCTAGCCCACATCATCTACCCAGCACTGAGGTGGATCTCCTTAAACCTGCTCAGGAGGTCCATATGGAATAGGCTCTCACTTCTGCAAGTGATTACATCATTAAGACCTCAACCATAGCAACTCAGCCCACTGAAACTTCACTTGAAGCTATCAGTGAGCAGGGGAAATCCAGTAGCCAAGAACATGATGTTGGTGGTGAGAGTGAAGACTTTGGTCCAATTCTCTCATCCCCGAATGATTATTCTGATGAAGATGAGGGGAACTTGAGACTTAAGGTGCAAAAACTATCACAAACATGCACTTACCTAGTCTCTAAGGTTAGTCACTAGAATCTCAGGTGACTACCTTACAAAATAGGGTCAATGACCAGCAACTTAAGATATCTTATCTCAAGGAACAACTAGCTGGGAGACCTTTTAGGAGAGCTCATCCAGGAACAGAAGAACTTGTAGATGTGATTGACCTAACTCCTAGCTTACCTATGCAAGAGGGGTGATGCTACCAAAAAGGGGGAGAAAGTCATAGCAATCACAGAACCTGGGATTTCTTCACAGAGTATGGACATTGAGGACTCACCATCCTCACTTGAAATTATCCATACTCAGTAACTTCCTCAAGTCCATATTGATATGAAATAATTAGACTCTCTCATTCAGAGTCTCTTGAGGAAAGTATTCCAAGGGCTATGTCATCCCCACCATAAGGATCTTCAAACTACATTATTGGATGGAGGTATGATGCTGATAGAAGAGCCCTCATACTTCAAAGAGTTCAAGGGCAGCAAGAAGTTTTCAACTTTCAGACCTTGAACTACTATGAAGGTCTTGACCTGGTCAATATGCCACTTGCCAATCCAAGCCAATCTAGGCAAGCTGATAGGCTGGCTCAAAGGATTCAAGACATGATTATTGAAGAGTTCCGTCAAAGAAGAAGACAAAGGCAATTAGGTAATGTCATTGGTCATCTGAATGTTGAGGCAGACCCTGAGATTAGCTTCAAAGAGAAAACCTTGATTGAAGGCCCAGTGATAGAGCCTGAGAGCATTGTCACAACCACAACTACTTCAACAATCCATTCCCTTAGTGAAACACCTGCTGGTGAAGGTGTACCACAGACTCTCGCTAGCCAGAGCATGGAAGCTACTCCAAGCAATGAAGGCCAAAGCTCTCTCCATCCTGAGTCATAAAGGTCTGTTGGTGACAAAAGGAAAGGATACTGACTCCTGAGGAGATTAAGGAGGAGGAGGAGAGAGGAAGAGGAAGCTAAGGGGAGAAAGTTTCACTGTTGGGTCTTCAGGCTTCATGGAAGCTGCAATCAGGGCTGCCCCCAGACCAAATACTCAAAATGGTTAAGGGCAGTTAGGATTACCTACTTACAGACCAGGAACTATGATATTGATGAAATCATTTCTCTTCCCTTAGAGGAATTAAATGAACTGGCAGACATGGAAATGTCTAGAGAGAGGAAGAAGCAGAGGATGCATGGTTGCTTCTACAAATTAAAGAAGAAAGGAGACAGAAAAGATTATACAAGCATGCTCCTACTCTCTCCAGTTCAAGAAAGCCCTGTGCAAGAGACTGTGGCAACACAAGAACCTTAGGTAGATAAAGAAACTGACAGGCAAAACATGATCAACTACCTGAGTGCCACAGGTCTCTACCAGGCAGCTGCACTTCTTCCCCTGTCCTTTGAGTATATTGAGTTTGAGTACCTCAAACAACTTGAACTTCAAGTACTCAAAGAACAAAAGGATACAAAGAGGAAGATGAGGGAAGAAGCAGCCAAGTCAAGAGCCATCGACCAGAAGAGTCAAAAGAAGTCTGCTGATAGGCAGAGGATGATGAGCTTCTTGAAGTTGTATGGATTCTCTGGAAGGAGACTTGGCCCAATGTCTCTATCCACCATGGATGAGAACATAAGGGTGATCAAGCAGAAGATTAAAAGAGGAGAGCTCATTGACTTACACTCCTCACCAAGTCAAGCCCCTCAAGAAGTGGAGGTTAAGGTTGAACCATTTGAGACAACACAACCTGGACCTCCTGCTGAACTTCAGCAAGCTTCATCTTTTGATTCACAGCAGGGTCAAACTCCCTCTCCTTCTGAACCAGTGAGGGAGGTAGATCCAACTAAGAAAGACAAGACTGAACAACAAGGTGTTGAAGGCCAGTCTTCTCAGTTGAAGAGTTCAAAGAGGAGGAAAAGGATGGCCAAGTCAAAGAAGAAGAAGAAGACAGGGTCATCCACCTCCAGACCACAGGATGAGTCAAAACATCTTGAGGAAGTGCAACAAGAGGAAGCTCAAACAACTCCAATTCAAGTAGCTCATCTTGCATCAGGAAGACCTATCTTATCCTGGACTTACTCTACTAATCCAAAAAGATGGCATGTAATTAGAGATCAAGGTATTGAGGATGTCTACATATGGAAAGACATGTTTAATCTACCTCTGCATGATCTCTTTGAGATGAGAAGACACTATCAGAGACTGAGTGATCCTGACCATCTAATGGAGAAGGGTATGGTCATCATCATGATGAGGACTGTCAACATCTAAGGTCTTTAAATGTTTTGGTAGCATCAGCCTAGGGGGAGTTTGTAAAGTTTTATGTAAGGCTGATGCACCTAAAACATCCAAAGTCTTTCCTGCATGCATGCACTGAAGTACTAAGTAGAAATGCTTCGAAAGTTTTACACCATGCACTAGAAAAATATTCTAAGTGTGAAATCTTCCGAAGCCAAGACCAACATCTTCCGAAGCCAAAAGTGAAGTCTTCCGAAGCCAAGAAGTGAAGACATATTTCTTCCAAAAAATTTTGAACACATGCTTTATCTAATGTACTTTACCATAAAGCTGGACCACAATTTGCTGCAACTATGATCAATCACCAACTTACATAAGTTGGTAAAAGGTCCATGCTTTTGGTAACTATACATTGAGGTCTTGAGTCATTTTGCTTTCTACTTTATGTACTTTTATCCTTTTTGTAATATATTAGGATGTGAGCTATGGCATGTCATAGTCACTAGTCAAAAGGCAAATCTGCCTTTTGACTCTACATTTGATTTTGTTGTCTAGTTCAAATGTTTCCAGCTGGCCTTCTAAGTATAGCCGGCTGTAGGATGTAGTATAAATTATCTCAGGTCCTTGTATCTTTTCTTATGCTTTGAAACACTTGTAAGGAACTTGAGAGGAATATACAACATTCTTGAAAACCAATGCTTGTGTTGTTTTGTTTCTTGTTCTGTCTCATATTTGCTTGTGTTCTAAGTATCAAAAAACTATGTTACCAGTTCCTTATTTGATCTGTTAAGTGTTCTTAATCAAACTCCCCTCATTGTGTGTTGTGTTGTAAGTGACCATCCTCTCTAACGGTCCTACACTTCTTTATTTTTTCAATTCTTCTTTAGCCGAGGCGTGCATCCCATACCTATAATATCTAGCGTTTGATAGTTTAGCGATTACTGATCTTGCGCTCGCATGAATTTTGTAAATTCCCATATATATTTCTCTGACTAAATAGTTTGCTTCCTCCATAACTACACATCTTAGTAAGGTCCCAATTAAGTATGATATTCAATATAAAACTCCATCTTGCATGTGATATTGTAGAGCCTTATTTTGTATTTTCCTAATCCTGACCTTGTAATGTAGTAGTTTTCCCTCATGAAGGTAATCAATGAGTGGAGTCATCTAACTTTCTACTTATTGTCGTATCACTTTAGTTTACTATGGTTGTATGGCAGGTGCTTTTAGCTCTTCTATTTTTACTTCTGGATCTTTGAAACAAGACGCCAATTTGCTCAACACATCAGCTCTTTTGTTCTAATTGTGTGGTATGCGTATTACCTTCCACTAATCTGGTTTACTACTAACAAAGAGTCTAACTAAGCTTTCAAGTTTGGCGCACCCATTTCAATCACCAACTCAAAACCCACGATCAACGCTTCATACTTTGTTTCATTATTGGATGATTTCAAAGGCAACTTTAAGGCATGAGTTACTTTAATCCTCTCTGGAGTTTCTAGTAATAAACATGCTCCCATGCCATTATTACCAGAAGCATCATCAGTGTGTAGGCACCAATAATCAGTTGAAAGACTACTCGTAATGTTCTTATCTTTTAGTATTTGTGCCAAAGAATCTGCTAAAACTTGTGCTTTGAGTGTCGATCCTGGTTTGTATTCTAGCTCAATAGCTCCCAAATTTATCGCCCTTCTGCTAATTTGCTCAATGTATTTAGTCATCTTAGAACTTAATGTTTTGCTAATTCATGAGTATTTCTATTTCATGATCTTAAAGTTATTATTTCAATCTTCCAGAAGCATGTACTAGGGCCAAAACCAACTTTTCCATAATGATGTAGTTTATCTCTAGGGCGGAAAGAGTTTAAGGTGGTGTTTGTTTTTCTAAAAAAGGTTTGTGGAGGCTCTTTCATCTATGCCACACACACCACGCACAGACATTGCCATGTGCAGATTGTTTATTTTTTCAAAAACGTTTTGTTAAAAAACATTTGCACGAGCTCTTATTGGTGTAGATTTGGCCCAATCACTTCTAGGATATTCTAAGGTCTATAGAGGGTTAAACACCATCACCCACTGTCCACCGTCCACTACCACCCTATCCTCCACCACCACTCACCATCTGTAACATCTTGATTTTTTTGAGTTAAATAAAAGTTAACTTGTTAAGTTCTTGTAAGGACCATTGTTGTTATTTTATTTAAAATTGATGAGTTATTTATGTTTATTTCTTTAAATTTGTCTTAAATTCTTTAAATTGGAAGTTGGTAATGTTAATTATTACATATTAAATAATAATAATAATAATAATAATAATAATAATAATAATAATAATAATAATAATAATAATAATAATAATAATAATTATTATAATTATAATAATAATAATAATAATAAAAGTAATAATAACACTAACAATAATAAAAATGGAGATGATATTAATAATAGATAACGATAACTAAGGATAAAAACAAAAATAAATATTGTTATTAATAATAATAATTTGTAAAAAAATGTTAAACTTATTTGTAAATCTATAAACTATAATTATAACTTTTTGTGCATAAAATGTCAAAATGCAAACCACAGGGACCAAAGGTGTAATTTACCAAAACCAACCCCCACCCATCTTCTCTCTCCCCGTATTTCCGGCTGCCGGCCGGCGAGGCTCCAAAACCCACAAAACACCATCCGTTTTTATGCCAAATCATTCCAAATGCTTCGTGAACACGATTCGAACACTATTATGAACTTTAAACGCCTTTAAATCATGATTATGAACCTATTGAAGTGAGTAACCGTCGATCTTTAATCCTAGAGCCGTTCAATCAATAAACCTCAATAATAATACAATTAACTCAACATAAACGGTCATCTATCAACCCTTAATCGAATACAACTCTCAATTTCATCTGAAACAAACATAAACACTGAATTCGACTACCCACTCCCATCGCGACCTGCCACAATTCGAACACTATCGTCAAGGCTTCTAAACTCGAAATTAACAGAGGGCTTTTCATCTTTGAGTTCATTAGAAACTAACTGTGCAACGAATTGGATTATAATCATCATTTGAACAAGAATCAAGCTCCACGTTGGTCGCGGCTTGTTCATAACCTGTTCTTACCGATCTAATCTTCATTCGGGTAATTAAACTTTTGTACATGCTCGAATTTACGTGGGGAATCAAAGCCCCATGTTCATTCCTGTAATCGTGGTCGAATTGATGTTCAATTTTGGGGTTTGTCGAATTAGGGTTCATAGGAATTGGGGGTTTTTGCTTGGGTTATGTTCTTAAGAAATTAAAACGGAGATAAACTGCGGCTAAGGCCTTTGGTTTACTGGTAGTGCGCGTGCATTCTGGACTTGAGGTCCCGGGTTCAAACCCGGGGACCCTCAATCCATTCTTTTGTTTTTTTTATTCAAAGTTTTAAAATATATAAAAGGATTCTGAAAATTTTTAAAAATAATTTTATAAACTTGTGTATTTTTAAAACTCATTTTACCAATTCCTATGAATTTATTTCTTGCATAATTTGAAAATTTTATAAAACAAAAATTATATTTAGTTTATATTTTTATAAAATAGACTCTAGATAGTGATTTAAAACCCTAAACCTCTATCCATATACTATTGTTTAAATTATGGGTAGGTTAAAAATTATAAAACCTTTTTATTAAACTTTATTACAAATAATATCTTATACACTCTTTGTAAAAGAAGGCTCAACTAGTATATTTTTATTAATATAATTAATTATCGCATTTTATTTAGTTAGTTAATAAAACCCCCAAATACCACTAAAAACCCTAGACCCCATTTAAACATTAAACTTATTTTTTAGACGTTAAAATCTTGTAAATATATATATTTAGGTACCTCATGAAGGTTTACGTTGGAACGACGACTATTATTTTTCTTATTATTCATCAATTATATACTTATTGATCAAGTGAGTATTTCTATACCCCTTTTGTATATTTTTACACTTTGGGGTGAAACATGTTACCTTATAAACATTGCACTTGTAAACTCATTTGATTCTTGTAAACACTTGGCAATTCACTTGTATGTTGTGGTTAGTTGATTTTAGTAATTACCATGTATTGACGATTATATGTGCAATCATTAACTATTGCTAGCCTGGTGACGTCATAGATCTATGGGCCTGACAAGCCTTCTTGGTTAATCCAAGTACACTTAGCTAATCGTATAAACTTGTAAATGTGAAATCTTGTAAACTGTCAAGGTTTGATTGTTACATCTGTCATACATCCTTAGTTACTTTATGGAAATCTCACCAACATTATGTTGACCTTTTATTTTTAACATGTTTCTGGAAATGCGCAAGTTTGATAGCCATCTTTGAAGTTCTTTCACATCTAGGAATGGACCTAGTTAATTAAATGAAATGTTTTGGATTATTTACATCTTATGTTATGTCTATTTTCATCTTTGAGACTTATAAATGTAATGTTACATTGGAAATTTATGATTATAATATTTGGATTAATTAATAGCGTTATGTGGTTGTGAAAAATCTTAACCCTCATATCTCGACGATTCCGCCGTCTAGGTTGGGGTGTGACACCATCCACCACCACCGACCACCACCATCACCACCACCGTCCACCACCGCCGTTCACTACCACCACCACTGTCCGTACACCACCACCAGTTTATTTTAGCAGTATATAGATGTTAAAAAATACACACTCTTCTTCTTGCATACTGCAGAGGTTGGTACCATGATATTCGGTAATTTTTCGCAAACTCCATTAGTTCCGTTAGGTCTTGTATACACGTGTCGTGAGCACACACTAGATCGATGAACACTGTTGGAGCATTAGTTAACCCAAATGGCATTACGAGGAACTCATAATGACCATATCGAGTTCTGAACGCAGTTATAGGTATATCTTTATCTCGTACCCTTAACCGGTGATATCTAGACCTTAAGTTAATTTTTGAAAAGTAACTAGATCCTTGCAGCTGATCGAATAGGTCATCTATCCTAGGGAGAGGATATCTATTCTTAATAGTTACTTTATTAAGCTCTCTATAATCGATGCACACTGGAGCTCCCCAAGGTGATACACTAAAACTTATAAATCCCTTGTCTAATAATTCCTGGAGTTTACTCATTAACTCTTTCATTTATGTTGGCGCCAAACATTACGAAGACTTGGAAATAACGACAGTCCCTCGTACTAATTCAATTTTGAATTCTACTTGACGAGGGGGTGGCAATCCTGGTAATTTATGAGGATATACATCTGGATATTCTCTAATAATAGGAACATCTTCTAATTTCTTCTTATCTAGTTTTTATTAACTACATGGACTAGAAATGCTAGATATTTCTTTCTCAAATATTTTTGGGCTTTCTTACATGAGACTATTTTCATAGCACCTCTAGGTTTCTCACTATATATGAAAAGAATTTTATTATCTTTGATCAAAAGAATTTTAATCATCCTTTTTCCACAGATAATTTTAGCCTGATTCTTACTTAACCCATACTCATAACAACATCAAAACCTCCTAATTCAATAGGAATCAAATCTATATCAAAGCAATGATCATCTAAATTTAAGGTACAGTTAGGAATAACTTCACTAGCTTTAATTATCTTTCCATCAGCTAATTCTACCATATACTTATTTTTCAGTTTCTCTGAGGCTAATCTAAGAAAAGGTTTAAATGTATTCGAAACAAAACTACGAGTTGCTCTCGTATCAAATAATACAGTTGCGTACTGATCATTAATAAGAAACGTACTCATCACCACTTCTGGTTCCTATCATGCCTCTTCAGCTTACAATACAAATTCTCTGCCACACGGATTGTTTGGGTTAGTTGGAGTTTTTCCTTTCAATTCTAGACACTCGTTGCGAAAATGATTCTCATTTCCACACTGGTAGCAAACTAGTTTAGGGTTTGGGGTCCCTTACATTCTCTTGATATGTGTCCCTTCTTTTTGCAATTATAGCAAATTACAACCCTGCACTTACCATTATGGTTTCTCTTGCAGGCATTGCACCACGATTGACCTTCTGTCTATGGTCTCCTTTCCTGGACAATTCCCATGAAGTTCCTCACTGGATTTATGTTTACCTTCTTATGTTGATTTCCTCCGAATCTCCCTCAGAAGTTGTTGTTGCTCTACTTCCTTTTTTCTCCAATCCTTGAATCAATCCATTATCCATCATTTATTATCACATCAGTCAAGCTGCCTGATAACGTCACTGAATCCTGAAAAGTCTTTGGCATTACGGACTTAACCATTCCTTTTATCTGTGGTACTGAACCCTTGATATATCTTCCTATTCTTTTAGCTTCTGGTGTCACTAGATGTGGCGCTAATCTAGATAACTCATTATATCTATCTGTGTACTCCTGATGTGAACACCTTTCATTTCTAGTGCTAAGAATTCTGCTTCTATCCTTTCTATCTCATTATAAGGACAGTATATCTCAACCACTAGGTTTCTAAATTCCTCCCAGCTTAACCTATTCATAACATTCCTGTCACACCCCAACCTTGACGGCGGAAACGTCGAGATGTGAGGGTTAAGATTGTTCACAGCCACATAACGCTATTATTAAATCCAAATACATTATACATAAGTTTCAAAGTTACATTACAAGTATAAGTCTCAATAATGAAATAAGTTTCAACATGAAATAACAAACATAATCATTTTGTTTATTAACTAGGTCCAAGTCCTAGAATATGCCAGCAACATAAGTTCACTTCAAAACTTGGGGGTTTTCCTGAAACATGATAAAAATAAAAGGTCAACTATAAATAGTTGGTGAGTTTCCAAGGTTTTCATACATAATATGAAAAAGGTTACAAGTAGCAATTCATGTCATAGGTTATAAGCTAGTAAGGTTATAGAACACATATCGTTACAACCAAACCTCGACTTGATTACAAGTATAAAAGATTGGCTAAGTGTATTTGGTTCCCTAGTGCACAAGCGTACGGCCCCTAGGAGTCGGCAATACCTCGACTTTAGCACCAAATAGGCTTGTCAGGCCCAAAGATCTAAGACGTCGCCAGGCTAGCAATAGTTAATGATTGTAAACAAACTATGTATCTCATATAAACACTTACAATACACAAATAACCATGACAAAATAATAAGTTGAATTGCATGTGATTTATAAGTCTCAAACGTTTACAAGTGTACGATGTATAAGTATCATGTTTCACCCCAAAATAGTGTGAAATAAAGTAAAAAGGGGACAAGAAAACTCACATTATATAAATAAGATGATGATAAGAAAAACAAACGAAGCTCCAACGATTTCTCTTACAAGATGCCTAAATGTATATGTTCCAAGATTAAGTTCAATAATATGATTAACAATAAGACGTGAACTAGGGTTTCAATTGGGATTTGGGGGTTTATATAATTAAATAAAATAATGACTTGTTTATGTTTTGGTTTAATAACGACAATATAAATCAATTAACATATCTCAACAATTTAAGTTGTTGATTTAATCGAAATTAAGTATAACATGTGAAAAGAATAATTAATTTAATAGTTAACTATTTATAACTTGATAAAGATATTACATATTTAAATGACGTTAAAATTATTTAAAATCATTTTATAAAGTTTTGAGCTTATAAAATGATTTATTATAAAGGTTCTATAATACAAAAACCTAAAAATAATAACACATCATATTATATTATAAGTTTCAAGAATTTAAACAAATTTTAAGGGATAACTTTATTAATTAATTATATGCAACATGGTTAAAAGAATAGATTAATATTTAAATAATTATACAATAACTATTTGAATAATTAGTTATTTAACATGTAAATTTATAATGTTTTGAAATAATCAAAATTTGAACCATAAAAGATTTTTAGCATTTAAATCACATAAAAGAAGTAATAATATTTTATAACCTTTGTTATTCTAAAGAAAATAATTAAATTTAACATCATAAGTTTGCTTTTAAACTATAAAATTAAAATATTAATTTGTATAAAAATTTCAGAAATTAGATTAATAACTTCTGGAATAAATATAATTAACAATAACAATTATATTTTGATTAAGTAATATATAAAGAGTTTATATAATTTAAAATAATTAAAAAAAACTAATCTTAAAACATCCTGCAGTGCCCGAGGATCGAACCCGGGTCACCTGCAAAGAGGCAATGTGGTTTACCATTGGGCCAAAGCCCTGAATCTGTCAACTTTCGATTCCCAAAATATAAAACAAATGTCAAAGAAATCCCCCAAATCATACATAAACCCTAGAATAGATTTGATCCAAATTGAGCAATAAATCGTTGATGTTAATGAAATTAAGCTTAGGGCTTTTGATTAGCATCTGAAATCGATTAAAAAGGTGTGTTTAATTTACCCGATGGTTGTTCGATTCCGATAGCATGACTCGAAGAACACCCGCGACTAATAAGGAGCTTGATTGTTGATCAAACGACGATTACAAGCCAATTCACTGCACAGGTAGTTTCTAATGGATTCAAGAGTGGAAAGCCCTCTACTAATTGTAGTGTAAAAGGTTCGGATGATGATGTTCGATTGCATTCCAGGCCGCGATGGTGTTGGTGATCGAATTACTATGTTTGTGTGTTTTCAGATGCAATTGAGATTGGTAATAGGTTAGGTGTAGTTAGATGTTCGTGTGTGTTCAATTAATTGGATTATTATTAGTGTTTAATGATTAAACGGCTAAACGATTAAGGATGCTTCGGTTGTTCGATCGTTGGACCTTGTAACCGAAGATTAAATGTGTTTAATGCCTATAATCGGTTTCGAATCTTACCCATGAAGCGATCTGGACGTTTTGGCATCGAAATGGGGGGTGTTTGGGGCCTTCGGAACCTCGCCGGCGCTTGGCCGGAATTTGGCCGGAGCCAAGGCCGGAAGTACGGGACTTAAATGGGGGTGGGGGTTTGGGATTTAATTGTTACATAATTAGTCCCTGCAGTTTTGGTTTTATTAATTTATGCATAGAATTTCATTTAAAGTTTATTAAATTTACAAAACATCCCCCTTAACTTTCTTAATTTGAGTTTTAATCCATTTACAACTTATTATCCATATATCTTTTATTAGTTATTGTTTCTATTATTATTATTATTATTTTTATTATTGTTATTACTATTATTATTTTTATTATTATTATTATTATTATTATTATTACTATTAGTATTAGTATTATTAATAACATAATTATTATTTCTCTTAAAATTAGTTATTATTAAGATTATTATTTATTTATTAAATGATAACTAATATTATTAACCTTTAAACTAAAGGATTAAAAGCAAAAAGAATTATAAGCATAAATTCCACATAAGTTTCACAAATGTCATATTTAGCCCATACGAGAATATAGCAAGGCTAACATTTAATTTAACGAAAAATACGAGATGTTACAGTCTCCCCAACTTAAAAGAATTTCGTCCCGAAATTAAAAATGAACTTAAATGAAACAAAGGAATTGTAATGAAAGGTGAGTGTTCCACGAACAGTGTTTGACGTTTGATTACAGGTGAAACGCTTCTCTTCATGGAATCTTACAAGATTCCTAACATAATAAGCGTGAGATGTGTTGAGATGAAACGCTGGGAAACGATGATGAGTTACCGTGGTACCTTAGATTTATAAGTCACAACTTCAAGAATATAACTTCGTAGTATAATGATGTCTAGAAATCAATAAAAGACTAACAATGATAAGAAATGTTAACCGTCAGGATTTAAGAATCCCAAACGTCACTATATGAAACGATCTTAACGCATATCTTGTGAATATGTATCTCTCGTTTGTCCAATCATCGGTTTAGGAGTAATACGATATACGAAGATTGTGAAATAAGTTCACGACGATGGTTAGGAATATTATTAAAAGTAGAAAATGAGTTGATCATCCAAATTAATGATCGATATTTAACGACATACCACGGTATACGACTATTTGAGATAGATACAAGCCAATTTCTCGACCCATTATCTCACAAGTGTTGATATGCAATTAACCAATCGGTCTATAATGCACCAATTGTCATCATGACAGCTAAGATAAGAGACACTTAGTGAATGAAAAGTTAAACAGAAGATCCATAGGATCACGAATGTTAGGTCTTGTCATATGTGAAGGTAAGACACTTGGATACATACCAAGTTACGTCTTTTCCTTTATGCCAAATCCATGACTACAAGTTACGAAGGTTTATGAACCTTTATATCCGCGTCACAATGTAAGTAATAACGAGTCTCGTTGATCGAAATCAAGATAGATTTTTAAAGATTTCCAGGGTTAAGGATCCAAAAGTGATTCAAGAAGTAACGCAAACAATATGACATGCATTTGTAACCATGTTTTGCAAGATAACAAATTTCCCGATATAGATTGCATACGTAATTCATCAAACCCATAAGTACAGTCGAGAACATTCGTATGACTAGAAAGACATAACCACAAGTTGATAATGTCTTTATTTAGTAGAAATATTGCTTAAAAAGACTACCATCACACAATCATGTGTTGATGATATCTCAAAATGAAAGTTGATATGTAGGGAATAAATGGTTCGATATAGCTAGATCAAATCAAAACATAAGGATAAAGGGAAAGAAATCAATTTAAGAATTTAAACACTCCACGCTCGGAATCAAAATCCACCTAGAGTGATCAGGTCTCCTCTCAAGTTCAGAAATCATGCTTTGGCTTGATAGGTTCAAACCCTAACATTGGTTCGCCCTTCAAGTTACTACACGTTTCTTGTCACTTGATTAAAACCTTGGTAAGTTGAAGATCAAGAAATGAGAATAGTCATCAAGGTGCGGTTTTCACTCCTAACTTGATGGTGTATTCCCAAGGTATGACCACTAACTTACCAATCAAAAAGTTCGATCCTAACTCGTTGTTAAGGATCTATAGAAATGAGATGAGGTAACTCACCATTAAGGTAAGGAAAATCACTCCTATCTTAGCGGTGAAGTTTTACATAGACACAAAATATAACAAGATGAACTTCTTCACCAAAATCCAGAATTCACCCCTACTTTGGTGAAGTCGTCTCATTTGTACAAACACAATTCATAAAGATGATATTATCATCAAGGTATGGAATTCACGCCTATCTTGATGATTGAATTTCATCATAGCAAGAAAACAATCGAAATTTGACATTTGTCACCAAAGTACGGGTTTCAATCCTATTTTGGTGAGATCATGTCATTTGTGAAATACCATTCCAAATAAAATAATTGAAGTCAATCCTCGGGATAAGGAAATCACCCCGATCCAGAGGGTTAAATTTCATAAAACACGCGAATGGAAACCATTTATCGAAACGAATAGAGAATCATCAAAGTAAGGGAATCACCCCTGTTTTGATGAGTTAGAATCATTTAGGAGATACGGGTGTTCTTAGTCATAGGTTGACTTGCAAACACTTGCATCTCTCACGGTGCAGACGCTACGGAGTTTGACTTAATGACGAAAGGAAAATAATATCAATTAGAAATTCAGAAAATTTCAAGTTACATTAATGTAACAAAAGGGAAATCATGCTTACAAAATTTAAAGCCACAGTTCGTGGTAACAGAATTAGTTATGATGGTGCTCAAATCTTGAATGGTTTAAATCAGGAAGACGAAATCAAGGGTAGGAATTATTCAACACCACAATGAGATGTGAACATTCGATTCACAATTGAAGGAATTACACGAACTTCTCAAGATGTGAGGTCAAACATAACCTTATTGAAGACACACGTACTTATAAGTGATCACTCATCTCAAGGGTTTCGGGTCAAATGAATGGATTCAATGATCGAGTCAAATCACCATTCACACTTTGCCTAGACAAAGTATCCCGAGATGTAAGAATTCCACCTATAGAATTGCATGTTCTTTAGTTATGGGACACATCTTTAAGAAGACTCGGGAACCATAAGTAACGGTTTAAAGTTTTTGATGACCATTCGGTTTAGATTCCCAATATCCTTGGGTATATTAAGATTCATGTTCACGTTGGTCAAGACATAGAAATAGTTACACGAAATGCTCGACGTGTAACGATGTTTAAACGTATAAGTTGAAATGTAAGATGGGTTCAATTTTAACAGGAACATTATGTATGATAAGAATGAAGAGATACCAGTCCAAGGAATCAAAGATTTTTAAGATACGAAGAGGATGGTTCCATTTGGTAACGCATTACCATTTGGAATCGTTGACACGTCAAGGTAAATTGACCCATTTGCCTTAGAGACTTGTGTATGTTGACCATAGTTTATCACTCATCCCAGAAATCCCCAGGTAAGCATAACTGGTCTCACAATGAGATTTATACGATATGCTTGCCTTAGCCCGAAGGCCTTTTGCCAGGAAATCCAGAATACAGGTGTCTATGAGTCACACAAATTTCTTAGGTTTATGAAATCAAAACCTTGATGAGATTTTCATAGATTAGACATAGAGTCTAAGGAATTGAACCCAGATGATAAGTGTAGATTCCACGTGTCGTTAAGAATAGGTTTAGGAAGTTCATTTGTCGGGGAGGGTCAAAGAGTCAAAGTTAAGTTTAGGGAGACGAGTAACTAAGTTTAAGCATACATTAGGCAATCTTATGCTAAGGCATCAAGTTGCACAAAAAACATAGCATTATGTAGCATGCAAACAATATGTAAGCACAAAGGTATAAGGATCTTTCTATGAGGTTCATGCAACTATAGTCTAGGTCACCATTTCTAATAACCTAAATCCCTATAGTTATGGGCTCTGATACCAATCTGTCACACCCCAACCTTGACGGCGGAAACGTCAAGATGTGAGGGTTAAGATTGTTCACAGCCACATAACGCTATTATTAAATCCAAATACATTATACATAAGTTTCAAAGTTACATTACAAGTATAAGTCTCAATAATGAAATAAGTTTCAACATGAAATAACAAACATAATCATTTTGTTTATTAACTAGGTCCAAGTCCTAGAATATGCCAGCAACATAAGTTCACTTCAAAACTTGGGGGTTTTCCTGAAACATGATAAAAATAAAAGGTCAACTATAAATAGTTGGTGAGTTTCCAAGGTTTTCATACATAATATGAAAAAGGTTACAAGTAGCAATTCATGTCATAGGTTATAAGCTAGTAAGGTTATAGAACACATATCGTTACAACCAAACCTCGACTTGATTACAAGTATAAAAGATTGGCTAAGTGTATTTGGTTCCCTAGTGCACAAGCGTACGGCCCCTAGGAGTCGGCAATACCTCGACTTTAGCACCAAATAGGCTTGTCAGGCCCAAAGATCTAAGACGTCGCCAGGCTAGCAATAGTTAATGATTGTAAACAAACTATGTATCTCATATAAACACTTACAATACACAAATAACCATGACAAAATAATAAGTTGAATTGCATGTGATTTATAAGTCTCAAACGTTTACAAGTGTACGATGTATAAGTATCATGTTTCACCCCAAAATAGTGTGAAATAAAGTAAAAAGGGGACAAGGAAAACTCACATTATATATATAAGATGATGATAAGAAAAACAAACGAAGCTCCAACGATTTCTCTTACAAGATGCCTAAATGTATATGTTCCAAGATTAAGTTCAATAATATGATTAACAATAAGACGTGAACTAGGGTTTCAATTGGGATTTGGGGGTTTATATAATTAAATAAAATAATGACTTGTTTATGTTTTGGTTTAATAACGACAATATAAATCAATTAACATATCTCAACAATTTAAGTTGTTGATTTAATCGAAATTAAGTATAACATGTGAAAAGAATAATTAATTTAATAGTTAACTATTTATAACTTGATAAAGATATTACATATTTAAATGACGTTAAAATTATTTAAAATCATTTTATAAAGTTTTGAGCTTATAAAATGATTTATTATAAAGGTTCTATAATACAAAAACCTAAAAATAATAGCACATCATATTATATTATATGTTTCAAGAATTTAAACAAATTTTAAGGGATAACTTTATTAATTAATTATATGCAACATGGTTAAAAGAATAGATTAATATTTAAATAATTATACAATAACTATTTGAATAATTAGTTATTTAACATGTAAATTTATAATGTTTTGAAATAATCAAAATTTGAACCATAAAAGATTTTTAGCATTTAAATCACATAAAAGAAGTAATAATATTTTATAACCTTTGTTATTCTAAAGAAAATAATTAAATTTAACATCATAAGTTTGCTTTTAAACTATAAAATTAAAATATTAATTTGTATAAAAATTTCAGAAATTAGATTAATAACTTCTGGAATAAATATAATTAACAATAACAATTATATTTTGATTAAGTAATATATAAAGAGTTTATGTAATTTAAAATAATTAAAAAAAACTAATCTTAAAACATCCTGCAGTGCCCGAGGATCGAACCCGGGTCACCTGCAAAGAGGCAATGTGGTTTACCATTGGGCCAAAGCCCTGAATCTGTCAACTTTCGATTCCCAAAATATAAAACAAATGTCAAAGAAATCCCCCAAATCATACATAAACCCTAGAATAGATTTGATCCAAATTGAGCAATAAATCGTTGATGTTAATGAAATTAAGCTTAGGGCTTTTGATTAGCATCTGAAATCGATTAAAAAGGTGTGTTTAATTTACCCGATGGTTGTTCGATTCCGATAGCATGACTCGAAGAACACCCGCGACTAATAAGGAGCTTGATTGTTGATCAAACGACGATTACAAGCCAATTCACTGCACAGGTAGTTTCTAATGGATTCAAGAGTGGAAAGCCCTCTACTAATTGTAGTGTAAAAGGTTCGGATGATGATGTTCGATTGCATTCCAGGCCGCGATGGTGTTGGTGATCGAATCACTATGTTTGTGTGTTTTCAGATGCAATTGAGATTGGTAATAGGTTAGGTGTAGTTAGATGTTCGTGTGTGTTCAATTAATTGGATTATTATTAGTGTTTAATGATTAAACGGCTAAACGATTAAGGATGCTTCGGTTGTTCGATCGTTGGACCTTGTAACCGAAGATTAAATGTGTTTAATGCCTATAATCGGTTTCGAATCTTACCCATGAAGCGATCTGGACGTTTTGGCATCGAAATGGGGGGTGTTTGGGGCCTTCGGAACCTCGCCGGCGCTTGGCCGGAATTTGGCCGGAGCCAAGGCCGGAAGTACGGGACTTAAATGGGGGTGGGGGTTTGGGATTTAATTGTTACATAATTAGTCCCTGCAGTTTTGGTTTTATTAATTTATGCATAGAATTTCATTTAAAGTTTATTAAATTTACAAAACATCCCCCTTAACTTTCTTAATTTGAGTTTTAATCCATTTACAACTTATTACCCATATATCTTTTATTAGTTATTGTTTCTATTATTATTATTATTATTTTTATTATTGTTATTACTATTATTATTTTTATTATTATTATTATTATTATTATTATTATTACTATTAGTATTAGTATTATTAATAACATAATTATTATTTCTCTTAAAATTAGTTATTATTAAGATTATTATTTATTTATTAAATGATAACTAATATTATTAACCTTTAAACTAAAGGATTAAAAGCAAAAAGAATTATAAGCATAAATTCCACATAAGTTTCACAAATGTCATATTTAGCCCATACGAGAATATAGCAAGGCTAACATTTAATTTAACGAAAAATACGAGATGTTACAATTCCTTCCTTTAGTTTGAACTTCCATCTTCCACCATGATTGTGCTTCTCCCTTCAGTGAATGTGAAGCAAACATGGTCTTGTAGTTATCAGCACACTCACTGATATCTAACATTGATTCCATTACTTCTAACCAATGTAACGCTTGTACTGCTCCTCCTTTCCTATTAAAATCTTGGGGTTTACAAGACATAAAAGTCTTATAAGAACATCCCTTTTTAGCTCTGTCTATAACTCCTTTCTTGTGGTGTTCTATTTTATTAGCATTTCTTGGTTCTTTATTACAAGACATAAAAGTCTTATAAGAACATCCCTTTAAGCTACTAGCGTAGGTATCACCGCTTCCAATTGCTGAGTTAATATTTGAGAAATTCTTTCATTCTCATTTGTATTGGTATTTACCAGCGGAGTTTCTTCTCCTAATCTTGTTCTTGGTCGTCCAACACATCGCGTTCTTCGTGCACGTTGAGTATCTCTCCTTGGCGGCATATTTAACTACATATTTATTACACTAATATCACACAAAAATTTCATTCAATTTTGAGTGTAAGTTTTTATAATCATAAAAAAATATTTCATTACATTCTTATTTTACGTATTCTAAAACGATCACATAATAAATTAGGGTTCCCTACAATCCTAATTTCCCCAAATCTAATTCCATATCTTGGTAAAGGTATTTTGGTTTCCTTCCTTCATCTCCTTGACATCTGCTTGGATCATCCAGATTTCCCGTTTTATCTTCTTAACTTTCTTAAGGATCTGGCTGGTTGTTTCTATCTGACATTCTTCCAATCTTTGTCTCTTAGATCCTCTTTCTTTAGTCTTAGAGGCATCGGGTTGCACCATGGGTGTTAGGCCTGATGTTTAGGGAAGGATTTCTGGACTTCTATTTTCTGACTCCTGAACTTTCTTAATCAGAAACTTCTTACCACTTCGTACACTTTTCCTAGGGGTCTCAATTGTATAGCCCCCGATGGTTACCGGTGCACGTCGGATGAAAAACTTTGGCTTGATGTTTGTGCTGACCTCGGGTTGGGATACTTCTATATTGTCCTGAGGCTCTATTTCTAGTGTTGTTTCTTTATGGTTGCTAATCCAAAAGATTAGTTTCATTATAGTAACTATCAGAATTACCAGTACTCATACTGTAAAAATCCTTACAGAATTTCAATTTATAATATTACTAGTTCAAGCACTAGTCAAATAAATTCACAAAATCTCACATTTACACATTAGTCATATACATCTCATATATAAAAATTTCATTATTGTTTAAGCATAGACATGCTCACATAAAATCATGGAAAGAAAAAAAATATTTTTTAACCATGCTGAAAATTGTTATTATATGGGCTTATGGTTATAGTCTAGGCATTTAATAATACCTAATTCTCTATAACTAATGGCTCTAATACCAATCCTGTCACATCCCGGCGGAAGCGTGAAATACTTGGGTGTGACTTTTCGGTTCAAAACATATTGATTATCATAACACGCAATCCCAAAAATAAACTAAACATAATTTTTCCATTAATCATAACTTGTAGGATTACATTATAAAAAATTTAGTCTAATAATTAGACTTTTACATTAGTAATCCTTATTTAGAGTACACGTCCTTATCATTTCATTCATTCTTCAGCTAGTAGTGGACGTGAACATCCATGAAGAGGCTGAAGTCAGATAGATCAATAACCACTCATATGCTCAGCTTCCCTATATAGTCGTGCCAATCACTAAACATGTTGAACGTGTACATGAGATTATAATACATTATGATGATCTGAAAAAGCATACTCAAACAATCAACTTAAAGTTGGTGAGAACATAGATTTATTCAACAACATAACACATTTTAATTGATGCAACACAATCAAACTCACAACCAAACCTACTCACATGTCAAGTGATTCATAACTGTCATATACAAATCACATAATCAAATTATATAACATCACTGCCTTCATCCGGCAGATGCAGGTTGACATATTCCTAAGTAGCGCTACCTATATTATTTTACGGTTCCTCATCCGAATTAATGGTTGGGTCAACGGTTCCTCATGCTTCAGATTCATCCAAACCTTTCAGCCAAATCCAACGGTCATGATTGATCTGAATGGCAGTTAAACTATCCGCTGGCCATGTATATGTAATAATTATTTTGTTCAGCACTACCTTTGGTTATAATTTAAAGCTGATACAAATAAGCATATTGTAATTTAAACCTCAGTCCAGATCCAACACTACACATTATGTCAAAGACGACACATGGCATGTTGGCGAAAAAATTTAATTGGCACCAACATGACATGAGAGATAGAAAACCCTAAAAGACACATGGTCAAAACTGTCTTAACGTGAGGTTTAGCCGGCCTGGTCCAAGCGTGGTCTCTTGTAATAATGGCTGAGGTGCTGTGTTTGGAAAGACTTGCTTCACCCCGTGAAAAACAAGTCTAGACTTGCCACCAAATAATAACACATCACCTGATTGCAACAAAACGCTATCTAAGTTGTTTTCATTTCTAGTATGGCCATACGAGAATTCTGCAGTGTCACCAATGGATATGGAAACCACGGGCAATCCTCTTCGAAGACTATAAGAGCTCTCATCACGATCCTATGTTTAAACAAAAACATACAAAAAATCAGCTCTACTATTTAAAAAGTATTTGACTACAAATGGGTTTATTAGGTTATGTTATATATGTTATGTCTCAAATAACTTAGCTTATAACAAGGGTTGATAGTCATTCATTGTGTATTTAATTACATAACTATAGCAGTTCAAAAGGAAAAAAAAAGAAACACATAACAATCTTGGTTTTAATTGCGTGATGCGCTCCAATGCGTTTTGGTCTCAAATACCGATGCGCGATACACACGCGTCACGTATGTGATGCGTTAGTTATTGAAAAATACCAAAAATTAATTATAAAAAACAGTTTTTTGTGTTATTAATGCTTCAACATAAATACTACTTATTAACACACTCATAAAACATATTGAACATAAAAGCCCAAATTCAATACTATTACACTATGCAAAAACTATTGAAACTACAGGTAAACACAGGTATATATATAGCATGAACACAAATATTAAACAAGATACTTAATGTTGAGAGGTTAGACCAATGCTCATGTTAAAAAAAATCTAACTCAGGTCCAAAATTGAAGAAAAAACATAGTAGTGCATAATGCACGCATCAAGGCGCATTGGCGCATCGGGGGCGCATCAACGCATCAAGGGTGCATCGACGCATTAGGGGCCCATCATGGAAACACATCGCATCAGATGTTGTGATGTGCTCGCAATAGCGCATCATGCATTTTGCATAATATGGTCATTTTAAAACCAAGATAACAATAGGCATATCGTTTCTAGAATAATATAGTTCACAATTTCATATGTATCATATAATAATTTAGAAAACTTTTCAAATCATAAAAAAATAATAATAAATACTCATAGTATAGGCTATTTATAGTCTAAATGATGACGAAACAAAAAATGCTAATGGAAAACACTTTTTGTCCAAAATTTACACATTAATATGAAGTGCATAAATGTCATGTTACAACTTACAATATCACAATTAACATTGAACTTCCTAGTAAATTAAAAAAAACAGTCAAATGTAAAATTTTAAAACTACTTTTTAGTTGAAACAAAAAACAAAAGTCCACGATAAAGAACTTATAATTGAATCATTCTTTATATTATTGTGGAGAAGGCATACAAGTCAAAAGCTAAGAAACATTCATAGGTGTGCATATGCAAGTCAAAACTAACCTGATGAAGGCCAAGTCGACCATAAACCGGTGAATAGAAATTGACTATACAAATATCTGGGCACATTGAAGGAAGTTCATCCAGATGGGCTTGAGCATCTTGAATTGCGGTTTCGGCCAACGAAATAAGTTCATATGGAAGTGGTGGGGGTTCGGAACCGTCAGTTCTGGAGAATTCATTATACTTTGTTACAGGATCCCAGTTTCGACCAAAACACATCATTTCTAGTCGAAGTTTTGCTCCATTTGGAAAACCAGGCTGGTAAAAGCCCCCGGGACCCACACCCCACTTTTGACATATATTCACAATATCAACCTAAAAGATTAAGATCAAATAAGACCTCAGTCAAAAGAATTCAACTATTCCAATAACACATGTAAATTAACTTCTGAAAGCATTGTTCTTGATTAATCACCAATTTAAGTTGGGTTTTCTTGTGATTTTGCAAATAAGACTAACAAGGGCTGATGAATCTACTTTAGCTTCATTTGTTATCTCAATTTAGAGAGCTAAATTAAGTTGGATACTGTTGTTGTAGTTGACAAAATCTATTAAAATTTTGCTGCAACACAAGTATGCATAGGTGACTAATTAATTAATAATGTTCCTCAATCCCATGAGAATCAAATATCATATTTTAATGATTGTTGATACATAAACAAGAAAAAAATGAAGTCTTTTTGTGTTGTAAACTAACTGGAATTACACAAGATTGACAAACAATAAGAAGTT
This sequence comes from Flaveria ramosissima, assembly GCA_025215565.1. NCBI lineage: Eukaryota > Viridiplantae > Streptophyta > Magnoliopsida > Asterales > Asteraceae > Flaveria > Flaveria ramosissima. The sequence continues at coordinate 17,847,362 of CM046030.1, forward strand.
CGTGTATGATTGTATTGAAAGAATCAGATACGATTACAAAAGAAAAGTCTATCAATCCATGAACCCTAACACTCTATTTATCCCCCAAATTGGACCGTTAACAACCGTTAACTAGTTGACCCAATTTGACACATTACACCCTTCAACTATTGTCACTAATACAAATACAAACAAGAAGCAACAAGTTACAGAAATAACCCTTGAACTTGCAGACATTGACCTTTAACCCCACAATCTCCACCTTTAAAGTCAATGACTTGACTTCATCCAATTCCCAATCCTGAAATACAAAAATCAAACTTGGAACCAGGTAGAACTTTAGTGAACATATCTGCAAGATTGCTTTCTGTACCAATTTGCTCAACCATTACTTCTTTGGCACTAATCACATCCCGGATAAAGTGACATTTTACCTTGATATGCTTAGTTCTATCATTGATCTTAGCATTCTTGGTTAATTGCACAGCCCCTTGATTATCACACATAATCACTGCACCATTATCACTTATGCCCAAATCAGCTACAATTCCTCGTAGCCACAATGCTTCCTTTACAGCCTCTCCTAAGGCTATATATTCAGCCTCAGTAGTTGAGAGTGCAACAACTGACTGCAATTGTGCTTTCCAGCTGACAGTACTCCCCAGCACCTTGAAAACATACCCAGTAATTGATCGACTATTATCAGGATCCTTTGCATAATCAGCATCAACATATCCTTCAATAGATTTACCAGTATCCCAACCATTCTTACCAAAAATTAAACCATAATTTTTAGTACCTTGAAGATACCTCATAACCCACTTAACAGCATTCCAATGGGCTTTACCAGGTGCTGCTACATATCTACTTATCAGGCTGGCAGCATAAGCCAAATCAAGCCACTTACATGACACCACTTTCTGATCTGGAGGCTTATCAACCAGCTCCCAAGTGTCATTCTTCATCAATGAATCCATCTCATCTTCCATGGCCTCTTGCCACAGATCTTTTTCCTCTGATCTAACTGCCTCATCATAATGAAGTGGCTCAAAGATGCTCTCTTGCTCTGCAATGCTAAAGGCAATAGCAGACAAGTGACTTTCATCTCTATACCTCAAAGGCTGTACTATAGTTCTTTTAGTTCTCCCTTTGGCAATACTATAGCTGCTTCTTGATGATGATGCTTCACTTGCTCTGGATCTCCCTTCTTCATCTGCTTCAACTTGAACACCTTCATTCAGATTTCCTTCGGAAGACTCCACCTCAAAGTGAACCCTCTCATGACTAGAGCTCCCTTCCGAAGCATACTTGTTCCCTTCCGAAGCAAATTTGGTTCCTTCCGAAGTATACTTACCATCTTCCGAAGTATATCTTCTAGCTTCCGAAGCATATCTATCATCTTCCGAAGCCAACTTCTTCTCTTCTGAAGCAAACTTAGTATCTTCCGAAGCCAATTTGTTTCCAACCACATCTTTATAAAAGGTATTCTCTTGAAATTCCACATTTCTGCTCACAATCACCTTGGGACTACCATCATCCAATCTCCACAAACGGTATCCCTTCACTCCTTCAGGGTATCCAAGCATGATACACTTTTGAGCTCTAGCACTAAGCTTATCTTGACTTATATGAGCATAAGCCACAGATCCCACTACCCTCAAGCTACTACAATCTGGTTTTGCTCCTGACCAGACTTCCATTGGGGTTCTCATATTCAGAGCTCTAGATGGTGACCTACTTATCAAATAAGCAGCAGTGCTTACCAACTCTCCCCAGAAACACTTTGGTAATCCAGAGTTTAATCTCATGCACCTCACTCTTTCTAAAAGAGTCCTGTTCATCCTCTCAGCCAACCCATTCTGCTGAGGTGTACCAGGAATGGTCAAGTGCCTAGCTATACCATTGTTCTTACAGAATTGGTCAAATTCTTTGTTGCAGAACTCTAACCCATTATCAGTTCTCAACTTCTTCACCTTCCTTTTTGTTTGAGTTTCCACAAGCTTCTTCCATTCTACAAACTTCTGGTAGGCATCACTCTTGTGCTTGAGTACATACACCCACACCCTTCTAGAAAAATCATCAATAATAGATATAAAGTACCTTGCTCCTCCCAAAGAATTCACCCTTGCAGGACCCCACAAATCTGAATGTACATAATCCAAGATCCCTTTAGTAACATGCTTACCCTTGCTGAACTTTACTCTACTCTTCTTTCCCATGACACAAGTCTCACAGAAACCAACATCATTAACCCTGAAATTATCAATGATGTCTTGTTTCCTTAACTCCTCCAGCCCTTGACTACTCAAATGACCAAATCTTCTGTGCCACAAGGTGGACTTATCAATTTCAGAATGCACCAATGACACCTCATTGGTCAATATCTTCCCATCTAACACATAAGTATTGTTGTTCCTCCTTGTTCCTGTGAGCACCACCAATGACCCTTTGATCACTTTAACTTTTCCATCCTTCAGACTCACATGATGCTTATTCCTCTCAAAAGTGCCTAGAGACAACAAGCTCCTTTTGAGGCTTGGGACATACTTGACATCATGAATTTCTACTTCAGATCCATTAGTTAACTTGAATGTTACTGAGCCACTTCCTTGGATTCTACATGGCCGGTTGTCCCCCAACTTGACTTCTCCTAGATCAGATGACATATAATTCTTTAAACATGACTTAATTAGGGTCATGTGAAAAGAACACCCTGAGTCTAGTATCCAATGTTCTAGCTCTTCTTCATTGGTGACACACATCACATCTGCACTATCATATCCATCTGATGAGTCATCCTTTTGACTAGATGACTTAGAGTGACTGGTTTCACCTCTTCTTTGTTTCCACTCTGGACAGTCTCTTTTGAGATGATTCTCTGAATTGCAGACAAAGCACTTCCTCTTGTATCTTGACTTAGATCTTGTAGTTTTCCTGTTCTTGTTTGTACGATGCTCTGATCTTCCTCTTCCTACCTCAACTCTTCCTTTGACAAACAACCCATCTCCACCTTCTTCTTTAAAATCAGATCTTCGCTTCAACTCCTTTGAGTTGAGAGCAGCCAATACTTCATCCATTGAAAGTGTATCTCTCCCATACATGAGTGTTTCCACAAAGTGTTCATAACTGTGAGGCAATGAGGTCAAGAATAGTATTGCTTGATCTTCATCTTCTATTTTCACCTTAATGTTCTCAAGATCAAGAATGAGTTTGTTAAACTCATCTGTATGATCTTCTAATGACTTGCCAGATCCCATACCAAACGTGTAGAGCCGTTTCTTCAAGTACAATCGGTTGGCCAGCGACTTGGTCATGTACAAGGACTCGAGTTTAGACCATACTCCGGCTGCCGTGGTCTCCTTAGATACTTCTCTAAGAACTCGATCACCAAGACTCAATATGATTGCACTATGAGCCTTCTCCATCATGTCTTTGTGTTTGAATTCTGCATCTTTCTTCTCTTTCTCTGTGGCATCAGTTGGTATTACCGCATTGCCCCCTTTCAGTGCATCAACAACTCCTTGATGAACCAGCAGCGCTCTCATCTTCAACCTCCACAGACCAAAATCATTTCTCCCATCAAACTTCTCCAAATCAAACTTGGTCGACACCATCTTGCCACTCCAATTCTTGTTCCGTCGATTTGATCACGATGATCGATCGAGTCGAGCCTGAGCTCTGATACCAATTGTTGTAAACTAATTGGAATTACACAAGATTGACAAACAATAAGAAGTTCGTGTATGATTGTATTGAAAGAATCAGATACGATTACAAAAGAAAAGTCTATCAATCCATGAACCCTAACACTCTATTTATCCCCCAAATTGGACCGTTAACAACCGTTAACTAGTTGACCCAATTTGACACATTACACCCTTCAACTATTGTCACTAATACAAATACAAACAAGAAGCAACAAGTTACAGAAATAACCCTTGAACTTGCAGACATTGACCTTTAACCCCACATTTTGCAACCAGGAATCATTGTTTTTATTCTTTTAACTTTCAAGTGTGTGCATTTGCTTTAGGACAAAGAGAGCAGCAAGTATTTGTAATTCACATGTGAGCTAAAATGTTTTGACCAGTGAAAGGATAACAAAAGAACTGTATCACAAAAGGTACAAAAAACACATACATTAACGGAAGACAAATACCTGGTCCTTGAGGCTGATGTAATTCTTGAAGAGAATCATTCCCGAATCAAGTATTTCATAATAATTTCTCATGGAGGTTCTTTCACACACTGGTTGTGGTTCATCAAGACCATTAGCAAAAGGAGTACTGTTGTGATACTTGTTCAAACTCAATATTCTAATCACAGGATCCTGCATCTGCATGTATATATATTTAGCACTAACTCTTTACATTTAGAAATACACTAAATCTGTATATGAAATATCATAACTCATCAAGGGTGGGGCGGCCTCTCAAGGCCTAATATCTCGAGGGCCCAAAAAATATCTTAAAAGAATATTATATATATTTTATGAAAAAATTTGTTTATGAATTAGCTCATTACACACTTTAAATAACGCATTTTACCCAAATATGATTTGAGTCCAACCATTTAACCCATTTGATTACCCCATCACGCAATTAATTAAAAACTGACAAAAGACGGATTTTTTTTCGTTTGAGGCCACTTTTCTAACTACCCTCGGTCCTCTCTCAGGATGGCAATCAAACCTGAACCCAACAGGAATACCCGAAACCTGAGACATTTAGGACGGATATTTTTTTATTTAATAATTATATTACATATAATTTATTCTACTTAATAATTATATTATATATATTTATATCTTTTATATTTTTTTACTTGGTATCTTTTTATTTAATAATTATATGTTAACATAAGCTATTAAACTTCCTATAATTTGTATCATATGGTATCTTACAAATTAATAATAAAACTCTTAAAATTTGATAGTAATAGTAGTGGAACATAAACAAAAAATATTAGAGATTAACTGAACAAATTGTTTAACACGTATATGCAAATATAGCTTCATATGATGTATAGATACCCATCATAACCTTAAAGGGTATACCCGATTACCTGTGGGTATACTCGATATCCAACGGGTAAATACCTGATATATACCTGACGGGTTTTGGGACAAGCATGTGACATACTTTTCTAATCGGGTATGGGGTTGTGATTACTTATACCCGCCCCAAACCCACGCCATTGTCATCCAGGGTCCTCTTGTCACAACCCGACCGACGACGGAATCATCGGGGCGGACGAATGGGAGACGATTGCTCATAGCACATGGAACTAATTAAGTTGAAATAATATTAAATGTCATTATTCATTAAACATTACAAGACAAATAAGTAATTACAAAACAATCAAGATACAACCACTAACATAAGACTTTCAATTTAAAGTAGGTCCAAGTCCTATATGAGCACAAGAAGATCTTCAAGTAGTAAACCTGAAACATGTTAAAAATAAAGGGTCAACTTTGAAAGTTGGTGAGTTCCCATGGTTTAAACACACGCATATATGTATATATATATAAAAGGGTTACAAGTAGCAATTCATGTCCATGGTTACAAGTTAGCAAGCTTATAGAACACATACAGTTACAACCAAACCTCGACTTGATTACAAGTATATAAGATTGGCTAAGTGTATTTGGTTCCCATGATGAACAAGCATACGTCATCAGGAGTCGGCAATACATCGACTTTAGCACCAAATAGGCTTTTCAGGCCCAAAGATCTAAGACGTCGCCAGGCTAGCAATAGTTAATGATTGTAAACAAAATATGTATCTCATATAAGACTTACAATAACACAAATAACCATGACAAAAAGGTAAAGATGAATTGCATGTGCATTTACAAGTATCAAGATGTTTACAAGTGTAAGTTTATAAAGTTAACATGTTTCACCCCAAAAGGTGTGAAATAAAGTAAAAAGGGGCATGAAGAACTCACATGGAAAACTCACAAGTATAGTGATGGTTGTAGAGTACATAAGAAAGCTTGTATGTCAAGAGTCAAAGGTGATGTCCTAAATGATAAAAAAATAATAACTTGATGTTAGAATTCATTACAAGAAGTTAGGACGTTTAGAGAATGCTAAAAAACAAAAGGTACATTGAAAAAGGATTATTGCATCAATTTTAGATTCTGGACAGAATGTTTGGTATGTGTTTGAACAGTTTTAAAAATAGCAAACGGTTTCATAAAATTATAAAAATTTATACTTGACTAGCTCAAAGTCTCCCGGACAACTTTCATTCAGAAACATTTTTATGAAAACATCTTTAGATAGGTCAAACAAGCATCACAAGACAGAAGGTGCTGAAATGCGTACTTATCTTGTGAAGGCTATTGTTGAGTCGTCCGATTGAGTTTGAAGACGTATAAACTGTCGTTGAAAAGGTAATTCAATGAATTTAACATTGGAGTCTGATTTTATCCAAATTTAGTTTGTTATGATCAAGTTATGGTCGGTTAAAGTAAGACTATATTCTGCCAGAATTGTAGTAAGGCACTTATGTGCACTTTTAAAATTGTTAATACATGAAACGGGTTAGAACAATTTATTATGTTAATATATGGTATATTAGTCTTCATTTGAGTTATAAAAATATTCTAAGACTTTGGCATAGCCATCATTTAGAAAAATAATCTTGCGGAATAACCGAATGCGGCGGCATAGCCGTCCATATGCAAACGGGATTCTTTGTTTATATTAGTGTGTTGTTAGCTTGATTTAGGAATGTTAGTGATTGTTATAAGATTAGTGATTATTAAAATATTAATGATCAAATGATAATGATTAAAATAAAAAGAGATTTGGTAGAAGAAAAAATAATAGTAAGAACATAAAGTCATGAGAACAATTGGATGTTAAGATGATTAAAATGTATAATATAAAAGAAATAAAGGATTACCTTAGTATTAAGAATTCTTGAAATTTCTTGTAAAATAAAATTCTTCAAATTCATCATAACCAATGGATGAAAGAAAGATATGAGAGTGAGGTTTTTAGAGAATGAGCAAATGAAAAGTGAGGCCTAAGCCTTGCTTTTATACTTGAGGTTAGGAGGAGGTTATGAATGGTGTTAATGGTGATTTATAAGTCTTTTAAAAGGGGGTTATGATTGGAATTTGAAATAAATATAAAATTAAATAATTTAAATAAATAAAAGAATAATTATAATTTAAAATTTAAATTTATGAAGACTCTAATTTTATAACTTTTTTTTATAAAATCTTTATAGACTTTATAATACCAATTTGAATAATCAATCAAATTATTTATTTGTTAATCTTCATAACTTTTATAAAACTTGTAAACTTTATAATTTGATTATTTATTTTCAGTATTTAAAATTCATAAGTACTAAAAAAATTTATAAGTTTATTAAAATTAATTTTATAACTTTATAAGTTTTAATAAGTCTTTTCCATTTAGTTATTTGTTGTAGCATGATTAATATACTTTATAATTTTATGAAAAAGAATTATTTATAAATCAACAAGTTATTATAAGTTGTTTAAATGATAAATTGAATAAATCAATTTAAACTACACGTCTAATCTATATAATTCATTAATATAAATAAAATAAGTTAAATAAAGAAATTCATATCGTAAGAAAGTTCAATTTTAGTTCGGGTTCGGGTTTATAACTTGAAAATGGCGGATGTTACAGTCTCCCCTACTTTAAGAAATTTCGTCCCGAAATTTAATCACGAGAAGATTGATTTCCAAGATATGAGGAGACTTGAATTTCATTTCGTGTTTGCAAGTGAACTTTTGGGAACGTTTAAATTCAATAAGTTTGGTTATGGTGTTTTGCTACGCTTAAGTTTGTTCGATTTCATAATTCACGATTTCGTGTGTTTCTTGATAAAGTGTACAAGATCATTAAGTTAAATATTTAATTAATAAACTTTTGTATTTCAGACGGTTCAAGACGATTAGAAAGGTTTCGACACAACACCATGTTTTTGATCGACACAAGACTCAGCTTAACGAACATGAGTAATGTGTTCAAAACACTTTTTGGATGAGATATGAATTTCATAGAAGCTTCTCAAGTAAGTAACTTTAACAGGGTTCTTAGATGATCGATTCGTATTTACTTATGTCATTGAGGTTTCAAAGGTTCATTAGCGTAACGTTGATACAAGAATCGAGTTTGTTAAGTTCAAAGATTTAATTTAGAACGAGAGCATCATTGTAATGAGTTTTCAGGATAAGTGTGGTTTTGAGGGGAAGACATTTAGAAAGATTTTTAAGGGTCATTATGAAAGATGGGATAATGAGTTTTAAGATTCAAAGGAAACAAAATCAATGATGAAACGAATCAAAATAACAAAATGATTCGAGTGTAACGTTCGGTTCAAAACCAAAACATTACATTGACTTATCAAAGTATTAAGTTGACTACAACTTTAATGAAGACATGCGTACCTATAAGCGGACACTCATCCCAAGGGTTCCCAGGTAAGGTAAACGGATCCATCGGTTGATTTGGATTTATATGAATACCTTGCCTAGACAGAACACCTCGAGATACATGCATCCCACTCTTCCAGCATTACATGTTTCAAGTTATAGGACATAGACTTTGACGAGACTTGAAAACCACGAATAACGATTCAAAGCAAATTTTTGAAAACCATTTGATCAGGCATATAATGCTTAGAATATGATTTAAGGTTCGTGTGTGCATGATAAGATTCAAGGTATAAGCATAAGCACATAAGGCATATAATCACATAATCAAGTATAAACACATAAGGCATATAAAATCCTATCTAAGCATATAAAATACATGAGAGGACTCATGTGTAAGGGTACTTAGTTATAGTCTAGGTCATTCCATTTCTAATAACCTAATTTCCTATAACCATGGCTCTGATACCAATCTGTCACACCCCGACCGACGGCGGAATCATCGGGGCGGACGAATGGGAGACGATTGCTCATAGCACATGGAACTAATTAAGTTGAAATAATATTAAATGTCATTATTCATTAAACATTACAAGACAAATAAGTAATTACAAAACAATCAAGATACAACCAATAACATAAGACTTTCAATTTAAACTAGGTCCAAGTCCTATATGAGCACAAGAAGATCTTCAAGTAGTAAACCTGAAACATGTTAAAAATAAAGGGTCAACTTTGAAAGTTGGTGAGTTCCCATGGTTTAAACACACGCATATATGTATATATATAAAAGGGTTACAAGTAGCAATTCATGTCCATGGTTACAAGTTAGCAAGCTTATAGAACACATACAGTTACAACCAAACCTCGACTTGATTACAAGTATATAAGATTGGCTAAGTGTATTTGGTTCCCATGATGAACAAGCATACGTCATCAGGAGTCGGCAATACATCGACTTTAGCACCAAATAGGCTTGTCAGGCCCAAAGATCTAAGACGTCGCCAGGCTAGCAATAGTTAATGATTGTAAACAAAATATGTATCTCATATAAGACTTACAATAACACAAATAACCATGACAAAAAGGTAAAGATGAATTGCATGTGCATTTACAAGTATCAAGATGTTTACAAGTGTAAGTTTATAAAGTTAACATGTTTCACCCCAAAAGGTGTGAAATAAAGTAAAAAGGGGCATGAAGAACTCACATGGAAAACTCACAAGTATAGTGATGGTTGTAGAGTACATAAGAAAGCTTGGATGTCAAGAGTCAAAGGTGATGTCCTAAATGATAAAAAAACAATAACTTGAGGTTGGAATTCATTACAAGAAGTTAGGACGTTTAGAGAATGCTAAAAAAACGAAAGGTAGATTGAAAAAGGATTATTGCATCAATTTTAGATTCTGGACAGAATGTTTGGTATGTGTTTGAACAAGTTTTAAAAATAGCAAACGGTTTCATAAAATTATAAAAATTTATACTTGACTAGTTCAAAGTCTCCCGGACAACTTTCATTCAGAAACATTTTTATGAAAAGATCTTTAATAGGTCAAACAAGCATCACAAGACAGAAGGTGCTGAAATGCGCACTTATCTTGTGAAGGCTATTGTTGAGTCGTCCGATTGAGTTTGAAGACGTATAAACTGTCGTTGAAAAGGTAATTCAATGAACTTAACATTGGAGTCTGATTTTACCCAAATTTAGTTTGTTATGATCAAGTTATGGTCGGTTGAAGTAAGACTATATTCTGCCAGAATTGTAGTAAGGCACTTATGTGCACTTTTAAAATTGTTAATACATGAAACGGGTTAGAACAATTTATTATGTTAATATATGGTATATTAGTCTTCATTTGAGTTATAAAAATATTCTAAGACTTTGGCATAGCCATCATTTAGAACAATAATCTTGCGGAATAACCGAATGCGGCGGCATAGCCGTCCATATGCAAACGGGATTCTTTGTTTATGTTAGTGTGTGTGTTAGCTTGATTTAGGAATGTTAGTGATTGCTATAAGATTAGTGATTATTAAAATATTAATGATCAAATGATAATGATTAAAATAAAAAGAGATTTGGTAGAAGAAAAAATAATAGTAAGAACATAAAGTCATGAGAACAATTGGATGTTAGGATGATTAAAATGTATAATATAAAAGAAATAAAGGATTACCTTAGTATTAAGAATTCTTGAAATTTCTTGTAAAATAAAATTCTTCAAATTCATCATAACCAATGGATGAAAGAAAGATATGAGAGTGAGGTTTTTAGAGAATGAGCAAATGAAAAGTGAGGCCTAAGCCTTGCTTTTATACTTGAGGTTAGGAGGAGGTTATGAATGGTGTTAATGGTGATTTATAAGTCTTTTAAAAGGGGGTTATGATTGGAATTTGAAATAAATATAAAATTAAATAATTTAAATAAATAAAAGAATAATTATAATTTAAAATTTAAATTTTGAAGACTCTAATTTTAAACTTTTTTTTATAAAATCTTTATAGACTTTATAAAACCAATTTGAATAATCAATCAAATTATTTATTTGTTAATCTTTATAACTTTTATAAAACTTGTAAACTTTATAATTTGATTATTTATTTTCAGTATTTAAAATTCATAAGTACTAATAAAACTTTATAAGTTTATTAAAATTCATTTTATAACTTTATAAGTTTTAATAAGTCTTTTCCATTTAGTTATTTGTTGTAGCATGATTAATACTTTATAATTTGATGAAAAAGAATTATTTATAAATCAACAAGTTATTATAAGTTGTTTAAATGATAAATTGAATAAATCAATTTAAACTACACGTCTAATCTATATAATTCATTAATATAAATAAAATAAGTTAATAAAGAAATTCATATCGTAAGAAAGTTTAATTTTAGTTCGGGTTCGGTTTATAACTTGAAAATGGCGGATGTTACAGTCTCCCCTACTTTAAGAAATTTCGTCCCGAAATTTAATCACGAGAAGATTGATTTCCAAGATATGAGGAGACTTGAATTTCATTTCGTGTTTGCAAGTGAACTTTTGGGAACGTTTAAATTCAATAAGTTTGGTTATGGTGTTTTGCTACGCTTAAGTTTGTTCGATTTCATAATTCACGATTTCGTGTGTTTCTTTATAATGTGTACAAGATCATTAAGTTAAAAATTTAATTAATAAACTTTTGTATTTCAGACGGTTCAAGTCGATTAGAAAGGTTTCAACACAACACCATGTTTTTGGATCGACACAAGACTCAGCTTAACGAAGATGAGTAATGTGTTCAAAACACTTTTTGGATGAGATATGAATTTCATAGAAGCTTCTCAAGTAAGTAACTTTAACAGGGTTCTTAGATGATCGATTCGTATTTACTTATGTCATTGAGGTTTCAAAGGTTCATTAGCGTAACGTTGATACAAGAATCGGGTTTGTTAAGTTTAAAGATTTAATTTAGAACGAGAGCATCATTGTAATGAGTTTTCAGGATAAGTGTGGTTTTGAGGGGAAGACGTTTAGAAAGATTTTTAAGGGTCATTATGAAAGATGGGATAATGAGTTTTAAGATTCAAAGGAAAAAAAATCAATGATGAAACGAATCAAAATAACAAATGATTCGAGTGTAACGTTCGGTTCACAAACCAAAACATTACATTGACTTATCAAAGTATTAAGTTGACTACAACTTTAATGAAGACATGCGTACCTATAAGCGGACACTCATCCCAAGGGTTCCCAGGTAAGGTAAACGGATCCATCGGTTGATTTGGATTTATATGAATACCTTGCCTAGACAGAACACCTCGAGATACAGGCATCCCACTCTTCCAGCATTACATGTTTCAAGTTATAGGACATAGACTTTGACGAGACTTGAAAACCACGAATAACGATTCAAAGCAAATTTTTGAAAACCATTTGACTCAGGCATATAATGCCTTAGAATATGATTTAAGGTTCGTGTATACATGGATAAGATTCAAGGTATAAGCATAAGCACATAAGGCATATAATCACATAATCAAGTATAAACACATAAGGCATATAAAATCCTATCTAAGCATATAAAATACATGAGAGGACTCATGTGTAAGGGTACTTAGTTATAGTCTAGGTCATTCCATTTCTAATAACCTAATTCCCTATAACCATGGCTCTGATACCAATCTGTCACAACCCGACCGACGGCGGAATCATCGGGGCGGACGAATGGGAGACGATTGCTCATAGCACATGGAACTAATTAAGTTGAAATAATATTAAATGTCATTATTCATTAAACATTACAAGACAAATAAGTAATTACAAAACAATCAAGATACAACCAATAACATAAGACTTTCAATTTAAACTAGGTCCAAGTCCTATATGAGCACAAGAAGATCTTCAAGTAGTAAACCTGAAACATGTTAAAAATAAAGGGTCAACTTGAAAGTTGGTGAGTTCCCATGGTTTAAACACACGCATATATGTATATATATAAAAGGGTTACAAGTAGCAATTCATGTCCATGGTTACAAGTTAGCAAGCTTATAGAACACATACAGTTACAACCAAACCTCGACTTGATTACAAGTATATAAGATTGGCTAAGTGTATTTGGTTCCCATGATGAACAAGCATACGTCATCAGGAGTCGGCAATACATCGACTTTAGCACCAAATAGGCTTGTCAGGCCCAAAGATCTAAGACGTCGCCAGGCTAGCAATAGTTAATGATTGTAAACAAAATATGTATCTCATATAAGACTTACAATAACACAAATAACCATGACAAAAAGGTAAAGATGAATTGCATGTGCATTTAAAAGTATCAAGATGTTTACAAGTGTAAGTTTATAAAGTTAACATGTTTCACCCCAAAAGGTGTGAAATAAAGTAAAAAGGGGCATGAAGAACTCACATGGAAAACTCACAAGTATAGTGATGGTTGTAGAGTACATAAGAAAGCTTGGATGTCAAGAGTCAAAGGTGATGTCCTAAATGATAAAAAAACAATAACTTGATATTGGAATTCATTACAAGAAGTTAGGACGTTTAGAGAATGCTAAAAAACGAAAGGTAGATTGAAAAAGGATTATTGCATCAATTTTAGATTCTGGACAGAATGTTTGGTATGTGTTTGAACAGTTTTAAAAATAGCAAACGGTTTCATAAAATTATAAAAATTTATACTTGACTAGTTCAAAGTCTCCCGGACAACTTTCATTCAGAAACATTTTTATGAAAACATCTTTAGATAGGTCAAACAAGCATCACAAGACAGAAGGTGCTGAAATGCGCACTTATCTTGTGAAGGCTATTGTTGAGTCGTCCGATTGAGTTTGAAGACGTATAAACTGTCGTTGAAAAGGTAATTCAATGAAATTAACATTGGAGTCTGAATTTACCCAAATTTAGTTTGTTATGATCAAGTTATGGTCGGTTAAGTAAGACTATATTCTGCCAGAATTGTAGTAAGGCACTTATGTGCACTTTTAAAATTGTTAATACATGAAACGGGTTAGAACAATTTATTATGTCAATATATGGTATATTAGTCTTCATTTGAGTTATAAAAATATTCTAAGACTTTGGCATAGCCATCATTTAGAACAATAATCTTGCGGAATAACCGAATGCGGCGGCATAGCCGTCCATATGCAAACGGGATTCTTTGTTTATTTAGTGTGTGTTGTTAGCTTGATTTAGGAATGTTAGTGATTGCTATAAGATTAGTGATTATTAAAATATTAATGATCAAATGATAATGATTAAAATAAAAAGAGATTTGGTAGAAGAAAAATAATAGTAAGAACATAAAGTCATGAGAACAATTGGATGTTAGGATGATTAAAATGTATAATATAAAAGAAATAAAGGATTACCTTAGTATTAAGAATTCTTGAAATTTCTTGTAAAATAAAATTCTTCAAATTTTTCATAACCAATAGATGAAAGAAAGATATGAGAGTGAGGTTTTTAGAGAATGAGCAAATGAAAAGTGAGGCCTAAGCCTTGCTTTTATACTTGAGGTTAGGAGGAGGTTATGAATGGTGTTAATGGTGATTTATAAGTCTTTTAAAAGGGGGTTATGATTGGAATTTGAAATAAATATAAAATTAAATAATTTAAATAAATAAAAGAATAATTATAATTTAAAATTTAAATTTTGAAGACTCTAATTTTTATAACTTTTTTTTATAAAATCTTTATAGACTTTATAATACCAATTTGAATAATCAATCAAATTATTTATTTGTTAATCTTCATAACTTTTATAAAACTTGTAAACTTTATAATTTGATTATTTATTTTCAGTATTTAAAATTCATAAGTACTAATAAAATTTATAAGTTTATTAAAATTAATTTTATAACTTTATAAGTTTTAATAAGTCTTTTCCATTTAGTTATTTGTTGTAGCATGATTAATATACTTTATAATTTTATGAAAAAGAATTATTTATAAATCAACAACTTATTATAAGTTGTTTAAATGATAAATTGAATAAATCAATTTAAACTACACGTCTAATCTATATAATTTATTAATATAAATAAAATAAGTTAAATAAAAAAATTCATATCGTAAGAAAGTTCAATTTTAGTTCGGGTTCCGGTTTATAACTTGAAAATGGCGGATGTTACAGTCTCCCCTACTTTAAGAAATTTCGTCTCGAAATTTAATCACGAGAAGATTGATTTCCAAGATATGAGGAGACTTGAATTTCATTTCATGTTTGCAAGTGAACTTTTGGGAACGTTTAAATTCAATAAGTTTGGTTATGGTGTTTTGCTACGCTTAAGTTTGTTCGATTTCATAATTCACGATTTCGTGTGTTTCTTGATAAAGTGTACAAGATCATTAAGTTAAATATTTAATTAATAAACTTTTGTATTTCAGACGGTTCAAGACGATTAGAAAGGTTTCGACACAACACCATGTTTATGGATCGACACAAGACTCAGCTTAACGAACATGAGTAATGTGTTCAAAACACTTTTTGGATGAGATATGAATTTCATAGAAGCTTCTCAAGTAAGTAACTTTAACAGGGTTCTTAGATGATCGATTCGTATTTACTTATGTCATTGAGGTTTCAAAGGTTCATTAGCGTAACGTTGATACAAGAATCGGGTTTGTTAAGTTCAAAGATTTAATTTAGAACGAGAGCATCATTGTAATGAGTTTTCAGGATAAGTGTGGTTTTGAGGGGAAGACGTTTAGAAAGATTTTTAAGGGACATTATGAAAAATGGGATAATGAGTTTTAAGATTCAAAGGAAACAAAATCAATGATGAAACGAATCAAAATAACAAAATGATTCGAGTGTAACGTTCGGTTCACAAACCAAAACATTACATTGACTTATCAAAGTATTAAGTCGACTACAACTTTAATGAAGACATGCGTACCTATAAGCGGACACTCATTCCAAGGGTTCCCAGGTAAGGTAAACGGATCCATCGGTTGATTTGGATTTATATGAATACCTTGCCTAGACAGAACACCTCGAGATACAGGCATCCCACTCTTCCAGAATTACATGTTTCAAGTTATAGGACATAGACTTTGACGAGACTTGAAAACCACGAATAACGATTCAAAAGCAAATTTTTGAAAACCATTTGGCTCAGGCATATAATGCCTTAGAATATGATTTAAGGTTCGCGTATACATGGATAAGATTCAAGGTATAAGCATAAGCACATAAGGCATATAATCACATAATCAAGTATAAACACATAAGGCATATAAAATCCTATCTAAGCATATAAAATACATGAGAGGACTCATGTGTAAGGGTACTTAGTTATAGTCTAGGTCATTCCATTTCTAATAACCTAATTCCCTATAACCATGGCTCTGATACCAATCTGTCACAACCCGACCGACGGCGGAATCATCGGGGCGGACGAATGGGAGACGATTGCTCATAGCACATGGAACTAATTAAGTTGAAATAATATTAAATGTCATTATTCATTAAACATTACAAGACAAATAAGTAATTACAAAACAATCAAGATACAACCAATAACATAAGACTTTCAATTTAAACTAGGTCCAAGTCCTATATGAGCACAAGAAGATCTTCAAGTAGTAAACCTGAAACATGTTAAAAATAAAGGGTCAACTTTGAAAGTTGGTGAGTTCCCATGGTTTAAACACACGCATATATGTATATATAAAAGGGTTACAAGTAGCAATTCATGTCCATGGTTACAAGTTAGCAAGCTTATAGAACACATACAGTTACAACCAAACCTCGACTTGATTACAAGTATATAAGCTTGGCTAAGTGTATTTGGTTCCCATGATGAACAAGCATACGTCATCAGGAGTCGGCAATACATCGACTTTAGCACCAAATAGGCTTGTCAGGCCCAAAGATCTAAGACGTCGCCAGGCTAGTAATAGTTAATGATTGTAAACAAAATATGTATCTCATATAAGACTTACAATAACACAAATAACCATGACAAAAAGGTAAAGATGAATTGCATGTGCATTTACAAGTATCAAGATGTTTACAAGTGTAAGTTTATAAAGTTAACATGTTTCACCCCAAAAGATGTGAAATAAAGTAAAAAGGGGCATGAAGAACTCACATGGAAAACTCACAAGTATAGTGATGGTTGTAGAGTACATAAGAAAGCTTGGATGTCAAGAGTCAAAGGTGATATCCTAAATGATAAAAAAAAAATAACTTGATGTTGGAATTCATTACAAGAAGTTAGGACGTTTAGAGAATGCTAAAAAAACAAAAGGTAGATTGAAAAAGGATTATTGCATGAATTTTAGATTCTGGACAGAATGTTTGGTATGTGTTTGAACAGGTTTTAAAAATAGCAAACGGTTTCATAAAATTATAAAAATTTATACTTGACTAGTTCAAAGTCTCCCGGACAACTTTCATTCAGAAACATTTTTATGAAAACATCTTTAGATAGGTCAAACAAGCATCACAAGACAGAAGGTGCTGAAAAGCGTACTTATCTTGTGAAGACTATTGTTGAGTCGTCCGATTGAGTTTGAAGACGTATAAACTGTCGTTGAAAAGGTAATTCAATGAACTTAACATTGGAGTCTGATTTTACCCAAATTTAGTTTGTTATGATCAAGTTATGGTCGGTTAAAGTAAGACTATATTCTGCCAGAATTGTAGTAAGGCACTTATGTGCACTTTTAAAATTGTTAATACATGAAACGGGTTAGAACAATTTATTATGTTAATATATGGTATATTAGTCTTCATTTGAGTTATAAAAATATTCTAAGACTTTGGCATAGCCATCATTTAGAACAATAATCTTGCGGAATAACCGAATACGGTGGCATAGCCGTCCATATGCAAACGGGATTCTTTGTTTATATTAGTGTGTTGTTAGCTTGATTTAGGAATGTTAGTGATTGTTATAAGATTAGTGATTATTAAAATATTAATGATCAAATGATAATGATTAAAATAAAAAGAGATTTGGTAGAAGAAAAAATAATAGTAAGAACATAAAGTCATGAGAACAATTGGATGTTAGGATGATTAAAATGTATAATATAAAAGAAATAAAGGATTACCTTAGTATTAAGAATTCTTGAAATTTCTTGTAAAATAAAATTCTTCAAATTCATCATAACCAATGGATGAAAGAAAGATATGAGAGTGAGGTTTTTAGAGAATGAGCAAATGAAAAGTGAGGCCTAAGCCTTGCTTTTATACTTGAGGTTAGGAGGAGGTTATGAATGGTGTTAATGGTGATTTATAAGTCTTTTAAAAGGGGGTTATGATTGGAATTTGAAATAAATATAAAATTAAATAATTTAAATAAATAAAAGAATAATTATAATTTAAAATTTAAATTTATGAAGACTCTAATTTTTATAACTTTTTTTATAAAATCTTTATAGACTTTATAATACCAATTTGAATAATCAATCAAATTATTTATTTGTTAATCTTCATAACTTTTATAAAACTTGTAAATTTTATAATTTGATTATTTATTTTCAGTATTTAAAATTCATAAGTACTAATAAAATTTATAAGTTTATTAAAATTAATTTTATAACTTTATAAGTTTTAATAAGTCTTTTCCATTTAGTTATTTGTTGTAGCATGATTAATATACTTAATAATTTTATAAAAAAGAATTATTTATAAATCAACAAGTTATTATAAGTTGTTTAAATGATAAATTGAATAAATCAATTTAAACTACACGTCTAATCTATATAATTCATTAATATAAATAAAATAAGTTAAATAAAGAAATTCATATCGTAAGAAAGTTCAATTTTAGTTCGGGTTCAGGCTTATAACTTGAAAATGGCGGATGTTACACCTCTAAACCTCAGCACGTTGGCCCTAAACTCATAGAGCGGCTAGGGTTTTGTGTGTGTGGAAAGAACATAAATAAACGATTGATTTACAGACAGAAGCTTTAGAAACACACGCAAATATTCAAGAGAAAAGCTTTAACTTCTGAAGAAAAAACAACCGATTTTGCAATTGAAGAAAGATCGAAAGCAAAATAAAGAATCATGAAGCGTAAAACAGATAAGAGTTAATCGCTCACCCTTGCAGAGGATGAAGGTGAAGGTACCATAGGCCTCATTAATCAGTGGAAGCTGAACATCATCATTGATCGAGAAGATTGTTTGTTACCATTGATTTGATGAGTAAACCCAGAGGCGTATATTATTATTATTACACTAAACTTACCTTTTGCTCCACATGGTTTAGTCGAAATAACTTTTCCTTTAAACGTTTTAAAATTACGATTTTATTCCATGTGGTTTTCAATTTATTTCAATCAACTCCAACCAACTAATACCGTTAGCATTTTTCTGTTAACTCTAGGGGCATTTTAGTCAATTTATTGTTAAAGACAAATTTTGCCATTTCTTTAAACTTGTTTAGTGATTTAAAGGACCAATTATGTAATTTTATTCTGCCATTTATTTTAACTTTTTTCAGTTACGCCATTTTTTTGTCATCTCCAACCCACCACCATCAGCTACCATCACCGGCGCCGCAACCGTATCCAGCCGACCACCCCTACCAACCCTTCATTCTGGCCAAAACCATCCCCTCCTACCACTACCTTCCCCAACACAAACGCGAGCACCACCACATTACCGCCCCTAACACCATCGACCCTAATACCACCACGACACGAGCACCACCACACTACAACACCATCATCGCCACAACCCCATCACAATCCCCAAAACACTACTGCCCCCAACGACCTCAATACCACCACCACCACTGCCACCATAACACCTGTAACGCCCAGAAATTTTATTTGAAGCCGACGAAAGAAGAAAAAGAAATAAAGTCCAAAATCGAGGGACCAAACTCGCCAACGAGAGAAACTTCGATGAATGAGAGTATAAAAGGGGGAAGACACCCCATCCTTCTCATTTTTCAGCCAACAGAG
Organism: Flaveria ramosissima; assembly: GCA_025215565.1. Classification (NCBI taxonomy): domain Eukaryota; kingdom Viridiplantae; phylum Streptophyta; class Magnoliopsida; order Asterales; family Asteraceae; genus Flaveria; species Flaveria ramosissima. The sequence continues at coordinate 17,867,193 of CM046030.1, forward strand.
GAGAGGAGAAGAGAAGGAGAAAAAGAGGAGAAAAGCTTGGTTCAGGTGGATTCGAGCGTGGAAATCGTCGTGTAGCGGGTCAAATCGAAGCTCTACTCGACGGGAACGTTTATGTGAGTTCTAGGACCCCTCTTTTACACGTTTTCAACTGATTTTGGGGCTGGAACATATCTGAAACCCTTTTTTGAGTTTTTGGGTATAAACCCGTTTTTATGCATGTGTGTATGTGTATGATTCGTGTGGGGCTTGATTTAGTGCTTGGATATGCTTGAATGAGGTCGTGGTAGGTTTCCCTAAGGTTTAGAATGGCTGATTTGGGCTAAAATCGAGTTTGGAAGAGGTTGGAGGTCGAAAACCGTCGGCTGCAGTCGGGATGAACTGCATTCTGCATAGGTAGGGCTAGGCGACTGACTGAAGTGCGATTGGAGGCCATACGGCCGATTTGCTTGCTACTGAGGTCCATGCGCACGATTGCCATGCGACTGAGGTCCATACGCATGATGGTCATGCGACTCAAGTTCATGTGCCTGTGAGGCATGCGATTGAAGGATTGTGCGACTGAGGTTCATTCGCACGAATGCGACTGAGGTCCATGCGCTTGGAGGCCATGTGAGTGAGGTTCATTTGCACGAAGAGTGTGCGACTGAAGCCCATACGCCTGAAGTCATGCGACTGAAGGCCAAACGCATGAAAGCTATGCGACCGAGAGTCCATACGCATAGATGTCCATTCGCCCATAGTCCATTCGCATAGGCTCCATTCGCCTGATGTCCATTCGCCTAAGTGTTCACTCGCCCGGAAGGCCATGCGATTGGAGGGTGTCCATACGCCCAAGTAGGGTTCATACGCCCGAAAGAATGACGGGTTATCATATGACTTTCGAGGGAATGTGCAGTTATGGGTTTTGACTCGGGAGGTTCCCGTAGGTTCGTGTAAGTTGACTTTCAAGGTCGTAGACGTTATGCCAGGCATGTGTCTGATGTTAGTGATGTGATGTATGATTGATGCGTATGTATGATTGATGCGTATATATGATGGTGCCCTTTATGGTGATGTATGTATGTTTATGTTTATATTCCTGTTATGTATATGTATCTTTCTGTGGCTTTGCGTTGAGCGTTAATGTATGTAATGAAAGTATTATGTAACGTAAAGTGGAAGATAATGAAGAGAGGAATATGAGGAATGAACGCATCATTAATGAACGAATGAAAACGCGAAAGGCTCGCAAGCGATGTGTACTGAAGTGCACGACTCTATTTGCCTTAAGCTCAACCGCGTGTGGTTCAGCTAGTCCTAAAGTGTGCACGCAGGGGTTCCAGTCTTTGTGGCTGACCTTCAGTGTGGTGCATGGTGTAGTACCCATTTTGATGGGGGTGTAGTACCCATGTTGATGGGGGTGTAGTACCCATGTTGATGGGGGTGTAGTACCCATATTGATGGGGGTGTAGTACCCATGTTGATGGGGGTGTAGTACCCATATCGTTGGGGGTGTAGGATGTCATTGTACCCATATCGTTGGGGGTGTAGAATGTCTTAGTACCCATATGTTGGGGGTGAGGAATATAGTTGGGATCTTTGTCGCTTACCCCGGTGCTGGTGCCAGTGTGGAAGTCATTTATGAACTTCGGCCCAGTAGCCATATTGTTTGGGGCATAGCTGTTGACACTGATCCAGAACGTGAGAATGTAACAGATGAAATGATCCTGAACCTTACCTTAGGTACTGTGACCATGAGGTGCTGGGCACCGTTATAGAAGGTCTATGATAGGCCTAGGTCCAGTACCATGAGCATGAAGGGTAAAGTTCATGGTGTTGTTAAATGGAAAAGATGTAATGATCCTGAACCTTATCCTAGGTACTGTGGCCAGAGGTGCTGGGCACCGTGAATGAAAGTCTACGATGGACTTAGGCCCAGTATCATGAGCATGAAGGGTAAAGTTCATGGTTTTAATGGAAAGAAAAGATGTAATAATTAACGAATGAATGAAAGTAAGAACGTATGATCGAACATAAGTTAAAGTATGAATGAATGATGAAGATAATAATGACATTATCTATGTGTATGTATGTTGTGTGATCGCTTACGAAAGTAACGAATGGTTTTATAAAGAAGTAAAGTATGTTTTATTTAAAACTAGAACTCACTCAGCAACGCTGACTTTGATGTGTTTCCAGTTGGCAGGTATGTTGCTGAGGATGGCACGGGGCGCCTACTTAGCTTATTTTGTATGGCATCCAATATTATAATGCTTTTGTAATGAATGTAAAACGATTATGTGAAATGGACGGTTGTATTATTCTGCAAAAGTATTTTGATGAAATGATAAGGTTGTTTTTATTGTTTCCGCTGCAACGATTTATGAAAGAAAAATGTAAATATATGTTTTATGTGCGATGAAGAACCAACTGTAAGCGTCCCGGGAACGGGGCCTTACAAGTTGGTATCAGAGCCAAAGTTCAAAGTTTAAGTGAAATGGGTAAAATTTCAAAATAAACCTTAACTTCAACTGAAAATAGGACAGAAAGGGAATGGGATGCCAATCTGAGTAGTTGCGTGCCATCAGGTATTTTCGTAATGTTAACCGGTATTATGTGTGTATGTTATATGGTTTATGTGTTGTTGGTAGATTTAGATACTGATGTAGTCAGGACAGGTAATGCTTGGGGTATGAAGAGTAAAGTAAGTGGCTAATCACAACTGGCCACTGTAATTAGGGACTTACTATACTTGACATAAACTGAGCTGTTCCTTGAATGACCGTGTTAGTGTTTGAATCTTTCAGTGTGTTTAGAGAATGGTCGGTGGTAGATCTTCGAAAGCTTTTCGTGGTGGAGGTAGTGGTGGACGTGGTGCTGAACCACGGGTCACAAGAGGAAGGCCTAGGGCCGAAGAAGTGGTTCATGAAGAACCCGAGACCCCTCATCCGGAGGGTGGTGATGAGAATGCTAATCTGAGGGCCTCGATGAGACAGGCGGTCGTGGAGGAAGTGCATCACGTCATATAGACGATCCTACCGTCTATGGTGACCGAAGTGATTAAGGTTGTAAAGAAAGGAGAGAGGAAAGAGAGGAACAGGTCCTCGGGATGACGGGAGCAACCGGAGCCTGAAACGGTTTTTTCTGATGACGAAGAGGAAGAGGAAGAGCCTGTGCTGGAGGTGGCATGAGGCTGTAACTATGGGGCGTTTCAGCGATGCAAGCCCCCTACTTTTGATGGTAATGGCACTGCTGCTGCTGCTCACCGATGGGTGAGGGAAATGGAAGCTGTTTTAAATATCAGCGAGTGCCGGGAAGACCAGAAGGTAAAGTTTGCTACCCACTCTTTCGTGGACTCAGCTTTGTGCTAGTGGGACAACATAGTCCAAGTTGAGGGTAGTCGGGCTATCAGGAGGATGACGCATCAACAATACACTACTAAATTCAACGAAATGGCTCGACTGGTGCCAGATCAGGTGACACCTCTTTCGCGAAAGAACAAGAGGTATATTCAAGGCTTGCCAGCGGACACCCGCAGGTACATGATCGCTGCCCGACCGAGCACGTTTAGGTCGGCAGTTGACTTGGCGGGAAGGTTGTACAATGAAAGGACTGCGATGGTGGAGGTGAGTGAGAAGGATGATGGAGACGGAACTAGAGTGGGAAGAGGACTGGACGGGGTGGTGTCCCGAAGAATAATAAGCATGCATGGGGGGATGACCACCGTGTGGTCACACCTGGTGCGGAGTCGGATAGATGTGGTAAATGCGGGATGAAGCATTCGGGGGAATGCAAAAGGGGACCAAACACTTGTTTCAAGTGTGGGAAGCCTGGTCATGTGACTAGAGAATGTGGGACTGTGAGATGTTACAATTATGGAGAAATTGATCACATGAGCAGGGACTGTAAGAAGCCAAGGGCGGAAGGTTCGGGAGTGAAGAAGATCGTAGGAAGCTAGGACGGACTTCGATGTTGTGTCAGGTATGTTTCTAGTAAATAAATTCTTAGCCTTGTGTTATTTGATGCTGGCGCTAGTAAAAGTTTTATTCCTGCTGCTTTCTGTGCTAAATTGTCTGTTAGTGGTAAAAATACAGATACGCCATTCGATGTAGTCTTAAGAGTGGATTGTTTGGCGGACTACGGAGCGAACATTGTGTGTCGCAAAAAGATGATACGGTTGACAGCGCCCGACGGGATCACGGTGACGGTTCAAGGTGATTTCGATGGCAGTGGCGGGAAAGTGCATGAATACGTGATATAGTGGAGTACGGAATTAAATGCCTTACTTGTTTACAAGTGAAGGCCGAGTACCAAACGTCGTGTGGAAAGTATTGAGGTGATCAAGGCCACGACCGAGAAGCTCAAATGGATCAAAGCATTGATGAAGGTAGCCAAAGATAGATAGGAAGTCGTGTGCGGATAAACGACGTAGACCGATTGAACTCCAGGTGGGAGACTGGAAAAGAGATGAGACAAAATTGCTCCCAACGGTTTAAGGAATAACAGGTTTCAGGGACGAAACCTATATAAGGGGGGTGGACTTGTAACGCCCGTAAATTTTCTTTGAAGCCGACGAAAGAAGAAAAAGAAATAAAGTTCAAAGTCGAGGGACCAAATTCGCCAACAAGAGAAACTTCGATGAATGAGAGTATAAAACGAGGAAGACACCCCATCCTTCTCTTTTTTCAGCCAAGAGAGGAGAGGAGAAGAGAAGGAGAAAAAGAGGAGAAAAGCTTGGTTCGGGTGGATTCGAGCGTGGAAATCGTCGTGTAGCGGGTCAAATCGAAGCTCTACTCGACGGGAACGTGTGTGTGAGTTCTAGGACCCCTCTTTTACACATTTTCAACTGATTTTAGGGCTGAAACACATCTGAAAACCCTTTTTCGAGTTTTTGGGTGTAAACCCGTTTTTATGCATGTGTGTATGTGTATGATTCGTTTGGGGCTTGATTTAGTGCTTGGATATGCTTGAATGAGGTCGTGGTAGGTTTCTCTAAGGTTTAGATTGGCTGATTTGGGCTAAAATCGAGTTTGGAAGAGGTTGGAGGTCGCAAACCGTCGGCTGCAGTCGGGATGAACTGCATTCTGCATCAGCTAGGGCTAGGCGACCAACTGGAGTGGATTGGAGGCCATACGGCCGATTGGCGTGCGACTGAGGTCCATACGCACGATTGTCATGCGACTGAGGTCCATACGCATGATGGACATGCGACTGAAGTTCATGTGCCTGTGAGGCATGTGATTGAAGGATTGTGCGACTAAGGTTCATTCGCACGAAGGTTATGCGACTGAGGTCCATGCGCCTGGAGGCCATGCGACTGAGGTTCATTTGCACGAAGAGTATGCGACTGAAGCCCATACGCCTGAAGTCATGCGACTGAAGGCCATACGCATGAAAGCTATGCGACTGAGAGTCCATACACATAGATGTCCATTCGCCCATAGTCCATTCGCATAGGGTCCATTCGCCTGATGTCCATTCGCCTAAGTGTTCAGTCGCCCGGAAGGCCATGCGACTGGAGGGTGTCCATACGCCCAAGTAGGGTTCATACGCCCGAAAGAACGACGGGTTATCATATGACTTTCGAGGGAATGTGCAATTATGGGTTTTGACTCGGGAGGTTCCCGTAGGTTCGTGTAAGTTGACTTTCATGGTCGTAGACGTTATGCCGGGCATGTGTGTGATGTTAGTGATGTGATGTATGATTGATGCGTGTGTATGATTGATGCGTATATATGATGGTGCCCTGTGTGGTGATGTATGTATGTTTATGTTTATATTCCTGTTATGTATATGTATCTTTCTGTGGCTTTGCGTTGAGCGTTAATGTATGTAATGAAAGTATTATGTAACGTAAAGTGGAAGATAATGAAGAGAGGAATATGAGGAATGAACGCATCATTAATGAACGAATGAAAACGCGAAAGGCTCGCAAGCGATGTGTACTGAAGTGCACGGCTCTAATTGCCTTAAGCTCAACCGCGTGTGGTTCAGCTAGTCCTAAAGTGTGCACGCAGGGGTTCCAGTCTTTGTGGCTGACCTTCGGTGTGGTGCATGGTGTAGTACCCATTTTGATGGGGGTGTAGTACCCATGTTGATGGGGGTGTAGTACCCATGTTGATGGGGGTGTAGTACCCATGTTGATGGGGGTGTAGTACCCATTTTGATGGGGGTGTAGTACCCATGTTGATGGGGGTGTAGTACCCATGTTGATGGGGGTGTAGTACCCATGTTGATGGGGGTGTAGTACCCATATCGTTGGGGGTGTAGGATGTCATTGTACCCATATCGTTGGGGGTGTAGAATGTCTTAGTACCCATATGTTGGGGGTGAGGAATATAGTTGGGATCTTTGTCGCTTACCCCGGTGCTGGTGCCAGGCTATGTGCAGTGTGGAAGTCATTTATGAACTTCGGCCCAGTAGCCATATTGTTTGGGGCATAGCTGTTGACACTGACCCAGAACGTGAGAATGTAACAGATGAAATGATCTGAACCTTACCTTAGGTACTGTGACCATGAGGTGCTGGGCACCGTTATAAAAGGTCTATGATAGGCCTAGGTCCAGTACCATGAGCATGAAGGGTAAAGTTCATGGTGTTGTTAAATGAAAAGATGTAATGATCCTGAACCTTATCCTAGGTACTGTGGCCAGAGGTGCTGGGCACCGTGAATGAAAGTCTACGATGGACTTAGGCCCAGTATCATGAGCATGAAGGGTAAAGTTCATGGTTTTAATGGAAAGAAAAGATGTAATAATTAACGAATGAATGAAAGTAAGAACGTATGATCGAACATAAGTTAAAGTATGAATGAATGATGAAGATAATAATGACATTATCTATGTGTATGTATGTTGTGTGATCGCTTACGAAAGTAACGAATGGTTTTATAAAGAAAGTAAAGTATGTTTTATTTAAAACTAGAACTCACTCAGCAACGCTGACTTTGATGTGTTTCCAGTTGGCAGGTATGTTGCTGAGGATGGCACGGGGCGGCTACTTAGCTTATTTTGTATGGCATCCAATATTATAATGCGTTTGTAATGAATGTAAAACGATAATGTGAAATGGACGGTTGTATTATTCTGCAAGAGTATTTTGATGAAATGATAAGGTTGTTTTTAATGTTTCCGCTGCAACGATTTATGAAAGAAAAATATAATTATATGTTTTATGTGCGATGAAGAACCAACTGTAAGCGTCCCGGGAACGGGGCCTTACAACACCGCCACCACCCAATACCTTTTCAGCCCTAAAAACATACCCAAATCCCAGAAATAACCATCAACCCAACCATCGGACCTTCTCACACCTTCCCACTAAAACCGAACCCTAAAACCCAAATCATAAAATCAAACCTTATCACAGGGCAGATCTAGGGTTTTGGGCGACCAAGAACCCCCAAAAACCCTTCTCTAATGTGCACAGGTCGATGGTGGAGGTCGGCGGTGGTGTTTCCGTTGGTAGGGGTGGAGGTCGACAGTGGTGGATGTGTTGGTGTCGATGGTGGTGGTTGTGTTAGTGGAGGTGGGGTCGACGGTGGTGGTTGTGTTGGTGGAGGTCGAAGGTAGTGGCTTTGTTGGTGGAGATGGAGGTCGATGGTGGTAGTTGTGTTGGTGGTGGACGAAAACATGGGTGGTGGTGCAATTGTGGTGGTGGTCGTCGTCTTCTCTTTATCTTGATGGAATCCGATGGTGGTGGTGATTGTGGTGGTGGTGGTGGTGGTGATTGTGGTGGTGGTGGTGAAGTGAAAGAGATAGAGATATTTTTGCTTTTATTAATCTTGAATATATTACATAAATAGTCTCTTAACTAATAAAGTATGTTAATAAGTTACTTAATTAGGCTTATATGTAAAAAGACTAAAATGTCCTCGTTTCTAACAGACTTAATTAACGGTGTTAGTGGATTGGAGTTAACTGGGAAGAATTGCAAATCACAAGGAGTAAAATCGTAATATTAAAACCTTTGGATGAAAACCGTTATTTACACCAAACAATAGAGAGTAAAAGTGAAGTTTACTCTTGTGATTATTATATGGTTTAAAAATGAACGAAAAAACGGGTTAGGGTACTCGAACCGGCTAGTGTTTTTACTTTTTATTTTACTTAAATTCGATTTTATTTCTTAACGTTTAATAAAAATAAAAGTTACAAATTCTGTTTTTTAAGTATATTTAAAATTATGGATCTTGTCTTTAAACTTTGATAAGCACACTGAGCGTCATTTATCTAAAAATTTATCACACTTTATTCCTTTTTACTAACTAATTTTAACTTTTTCAGTTAGTTTTGCGTGAATGGGTCATTTTACACTTAAGGGGCAATGGTAAAATGATCTTTTACAAAAAACTAACTAAAAAAAGTTAAGTTTTGTTAGTAGAAAGGACATAAAGTGTGATAAGTTTTTAAATAAAGGACGTTCAATGTACTTATCAAAGTTTAAGGACAAAATTCATAATTTTAGCTATACTTAAAGGATAAAATTTGTAATTTACTCTAAAAATAATTATTTTCCTTCAAAATGTTAAAAACATTAATTTAACTTTAAAAGTTTAATAAGTTGTTTCAACTTTAATCTAAAAGTTTTATAAGTTGTTTCAACTTAAATCTAAAATATGAAACTTTTAGACTGAAATTAAAATAAATGATGAAACTTTTATACTAAAATTGATGTTTTTAAACTTTCGAAGAAATATTGTAACTTTTATCAAACCACGAGGAGTACAAATTAAAATTAACTTTTTATTTTGATAAAATTACATAAATAGTTTATAGTTTGATCATATTATAAGTTTGATCTCTACAATTTAAAAACTACAAATTAAGTCCAAATGTTTGTAAGATGGTTTTAAGTTTAGTCCTCAAGGTTAATTCATATTGGTTTATAACAAATTAATACTAAACTACTAGGAAATGGTCCATGTGGTTTCGCGCGGATTCTAGATTTGGGTACTAAATATTTTTAATAATAGACTTGAGGTTTGTGATTTCAAATTTGTAACGAGTTTGATTATCAATGATGACTTTCATTAAATTTTATGTTAAAATACTAGGAAATGGTTAAAATACGTATACATAACTAGAGGGGCTATTGTGTTCATAATAAAAAGTAGACAAAATTATAAAAAAAGCCCTTTAGGTTTATTAAAAATTATAGCTTTCATCCTTTATGTTCAAAAATCACTCTAATCATCGTTAATGTTCACTTTTTATAATAGTTTTGTCCTTCAGATGAACCGGCGTTAACCTTCTCCGTTAAGTTAAGGGCACTTTAGTCTTTCTACGCCATAAAAGATTATTTTTGAAATTTTAAACTTAAATAACGTTTCTTGCAACTTTTTCGCCTTTTACTTTAATTATGTAGTTTTACAAGTATATATATACTCACATGATTTTTTATATAACATAATATATTATTTAATAACTAGTTGCATCAACTTTTTATGTATAATAATAATTATTATTATTTATTAATTGTTTAAATATTCTTAATACTAACGCCTCTAAACCTATAAACTTTACCTTTAATATTTTTATGATATACTTATAGAGAAGGACGCACAAGCTAGTTTTTTTATTATTTTTTATTTTATGTTTTGAGTAAATTTCATTAACTGTTCCTCTTATGTTTTTAATTAAAAGTTTATTTTGGTTTTAGGTAAATTTCATGAACTCTCATTCTTCTTGAGGGGCTAGTAAGGAATCGGAGAATGCCTTTGAAGAAAGGCTTAACGGCTAAACGACGGTGTTCGATTAATTTTAGATTTTATATTTAATAAAAATATCTATTAATATGTTTTTAATAATATAAATTGACTTAGTTAATAAATACTTAATAAATATATTAACTAGAATTGGACCCCGCGCGTTGCCGCGGGGACTTTTCTCTACGTTTTGAAAACCATATTAAGCATAAAAGAGTAAGAAATCATCAACGTGTTTTAAGTGTTGAAATGTCATATCGGTTTTAAATATAATAGTACACTAATGTTTTATATCGACCAACGATTATAGAAAAACATAATTTTGCTAGATATTCAATAATCATGCTCCTCCTTCTTATACTTTTTGCATTTTTTCTTTACTCATTTTACTAAATCAATATGAATCATGACTTTAACTTTTTTAACAGCAAATATATGACCCTACTTTGGAGGATATGTGTTATCTTAATAGGGTTCATATATTTGTTTTTTAGATGCACCACACCCTCAACCCCCTAAAAAACCCACAACCGAAAAGATTCTTAACTCAACCCTAAACAATTGCGCTCAGAGTGAATCATGAACCATAAGCCTCCTCAATTTTTATTGTTTTTAGCACCTCACTTTAACCATCTAAGTTAAGAATCATGGGTAGTCATGACTTTATCTAAACATCCACGTTTTTATGGTTTTATATTATTTAAAATATTTAAATCAAAATATTCCTGTGAAAATATCGGAAGCATATATGGTGGTTTATTAATTCTGATAATTACCCTTACCCCAACTTTCCCTAAAACCACAACCCTAACTTATCTTTTTCTTCTAATTAACCCACCATTTGTCTCTATATATGGTTTTAACCACCTCACCAACTACCACCCCCTTTCTCCCTCGTGGTTAGCCATTGTTTATCTCCCACCAGGAACCACCATTGACCACATCCACTTCGTGGTGACAACAGACGACCAACCATGAAGACATGTAATGTGCGCTTCAATGTTTGTTTGCACTGATAGCAACAACTTGTATAATGAGACGTGGTACAACTTGCATATGCACATGGTACAAATAACGATGCATCGTTAAGTTGGAAATTAGAATTATATATAATATGTTACATGTATGTCTATATTATTAATTTGTTTTAATACTAATCTTTTTTAATGTAAGGTGATAAATTTTATTTTTATACTTCTAACCCAACATTTTTCATCTTTTGCAATTAAACAATACAATTTTTTTACTTTAAATATTCATTTTATGTTTCGTTCTAAGTTTTGCAAGTTAATATGACGCAACATGCATATGTAGTTCATCATTTTACATTACGCTTTACGTTTCATCTAAATTTTGTGAGTTAACACGACGTAGCATGCGTGTGTGGTTCAACGTTTTTACATCTATTTTTCCCGTTTGACAGGTATGTTGCAACGCGCAGGTCCTAGATCGACTTAGTTATACTTTTATATATTTTACGTTTCAGTTTAGTTTCTTTGTATTAACACATCGCAACTTCAATTAATTCTAGTTTTGTCTAAAAAGTAAAACCCAACCCTTATATAATCATATAGACAATATATGTAACTAACTCAACTTCATCTTTATCTTTCATCTTCACATAACCATCAAGATTGAAGAACCCTAATCACTACCACAATTCCACACATTTGTTTATGAAAATACCGTCTCTCTAAAGCTCACCACAATCACCACCACATTCATCCTTCACCACAGCCACATCACAATCACCACCACAACGCCATCGATTTGTCCACTGCCATTACTAACCCAAATCACTTTTCCTCCGTTCTTCAATCCTCCAATCAAATCTAAAAATCAACAACAGTTATCCATTATTTCTGTTGTAAAATCGATTGAGAATATGAACGCGGAATAACAATCAATACAAAGATGATCTTAGAAAGAATAAACGTGAACAAGAAACTTCAAATGATTATTAGTGATTGAATGATTTCGGATCATCTCACCGATTACATTAGGTCCTTATTTATAGCATCTAACTAACTCTAACTAACTCTCAACTTAAATTGAGAATTTACATAAATGACCCTATACTATATCTTCCGAACGTAAGTAACCCTTCGGAAGATTTCCTACTAAACATATGTATACTTCGGAAGAAATCCAAAGTACAACACAACACCCTTCCGAAGCAAACATAATGTAAGGCCCCGTTCCCGGGACGCTTACAGTTGGTCATTCATCGCACATAAAACATATAATTACATTACATTAAGAAATCATTGCAGCGGAAACATTCAAAAATGACATCACGTTTCATTATAATTACTTTTGCCAAATAATACATCATTATCCGGTTACAAAATTCATGTTTGCATTACATCACAAAAGCTATATAATTGGATGCCATCCCAAAAGAGCCGAGTAGCCTCGCCGTGCCATCCTCAGCAATCGTTTACCTGCCAACTGGAAAATGTAATAAAAGTCAGCGTTGCTGAGTGAGCTCTAGTTTTATAACATAAATATACTTTACTTTCATTGAAAACCATTCCTTTATCATGCGATCATTCAACATACGTATACACAGATAGTATCATTATTATCTTTCATCTCATTCATTATCTTCCATTCTTTTCGTTCATTCTTTCTTCCGAGTCTTTTGCGACAACATGGTCGCTCACCTCAATGGCAATCTCAATGATTGCACGCTATCCGAGTCTTTTGCACCCCTAGGGTTGCTCACCCCAATTGCCCATCACGATAGCAAGCTATCCGAGTCTTTTGCAACAACAAGGTTGCTCACCCCAAGGCAACATCACGATAGCACCTTACTCGAGTCTTTTGCAACGACAATGTTGCTCACCTCATAGGCAATCTAAATGATTGCACTTCATCCGAGTCTTTTGCAACACAAAGTCGCTCACCCCAATATATATGCTTGCAAGCCTTTCTTTCGTTCATTCATCATTCATTAATGCATGCATTCTTACTTCATGTTCCTCTTTCATTATCTTTCGCTTTACATTACATAATACTTCATTCATTCATTCATTCATTAGCATGACATGTAAAGCCACAAGAAAGATAAGCATACATCATAATAAGGAACATATCATACACATTCATCATCATCATACAGGGCAACATCATACATTCATAATATGCATAAACATGCAACATCATCATCATCATGCCCTACATGCTCTCTAAGGCCATAATCATCCTCTTACATGCTCTTACGGGTTACCTTACGTCAACACTTACATCTGCACCTTTCCCCAAGGCCAGAAGTCAAACTACACATTCCTTCGAGTGCAACAGCCCTGTTCGGGCGTATGGACACTCTTCAGTCGCATGGCCTCCATGCGACTGAACATCATGCGACTGGGCTCATGCGGATGGTCATCTATGCGAATGAACATTCAATCGTGCGTATGGACCTTGTGCGAATGGGATTACTGCGAATGGGCACCTATGCGACTGACCTCATGCGAATGGACTCATGCGGCTAAGCATCTATGCGACTGAACCCTCAGTCGTGCAATCCCCATGCGACTGGACTCCCAGTCGCGCGACTGAAACCTTAGTCATGCGATTGAACCTTCAATCGTGCGAATGAATCCCAATCGTGCGAATGACCCTCAATCGCCCTCATTCGGCCGTATGGCCTTCATTCGGTCGCCTAGCCCTAGCTGATGCAGAATGGAGTTCATCCCGAACCCAATCTGCCATTTTCGGCCTCCAAGCTCATCCAAACCCATTCTAAGCCTAAATTAACCCTCCTGGACCTTAGGAATGCATACCATAACACCATACAAGCACACACAAGCCCGAAATCATACTCTAAACACATCATGCACATCACACCCAAATGGGTCAAACACATACACACATAAAAACGGGTTTTGAACATCTTCCAGCCCCAAAATCAGTTGAAAACAAGTAAAAGTGGGGTCCTAGAACTCACACAATCGAGCACAAAGACAAGAGCTTCGATTTGGCTTGCCACTCAACGGATTTGGACACTCGAATCACCCGAAACACCACTTTTCTCCTTTTTCTCCTCTTTTCTCTCTTCTCTTCCTTTGAAATCTGAAAATTGGTGAAGTGTGGGGAGGGTGGGCTGCCCTCTCCCTACACATATCACCACATTTCCTAACTTTTCTTCGTTGGCGAGTTTGGTCCCTCGGCTTTGAACTTTATTTCTTTTCTTTCTTCGCCGGCTTCAAAATAATAAATTTCCGGGTGTTACACATAACCTTCGGAAGATATCAAGCTTCGGAAGAATATGTTAAGCTTCGGAAGAAGAAGACTTAACCTTTGGAAGTTCACTTGTTTTGGGTTTTAATACTTCACAATCTCCACCTTAAAATCCAAAACAAGATTTTAACCAACTCCCAATGCATCCAAGCAAAACTTGAACTTTCCACCAGGTAGAGACTTTGTAAACACATCCGCTGGATCTCCAAAGTAGACACACCTTCCACTTTCACCTGTCCAGCATTCACCACATCCCTTATGAAGTGTAACTTCATATTAATGTGCTTTGTTCTCTCATGAAACATGCTGTTCTTTGATAACTGAACTGCACCCCGGTTATCACAGAATACCACTGAGCCTGCCACTTTGATTCCCAATTCAGAAACAAAACCATGCAACCACATAGCTTCCTTGACTCCCTCAGTCAAAGCTATATACTCAGCCTTTGTTGTAGATAATGCCATCACATGCTACAACTGAGCTTTCCAACTCACCAAGTTACCTAGCACTTGAAATGCATACCCTGTAATAGATCTACCTCTATCCAGGTCCTTGGCAAAATCTGAATCCACATAACCAACAATCATGTCAACCTTCTCATGTTCATGATGCCCAAACACTAAACCATAGTGCTTAGTACCCCTGAGATATCTCAAGATCCATTTTACAGCAACCCAATGAGCTTTCCCCGGATTTGACAAATACCTGCTGACTAAACTCACAGCATACCCAATATCCGGCCTTGTACAAACCATCAAGTACATCAAGCTCCCAACAACATTGGCATAAGGTACTTTCTCCATATATTCAACTTCAACATCTGACTTAGGACAATCAGAACTTGACAGTTTAATATGAGCACCTATAGGAACAGTCACTGGCTTCACATTATCCATCCTAAAGTTACTTAGCACCTTCTCCAAGTAAGACTTTTGAGACAGCCTCAACACCCTGTGCTCTCTGTCCCTTGTAATCTCCATGCCCAATATCTTCTTTGTTTCACCTAGATCTTTCATCTCAAACTCTGACATCAACATTTTCTTAGTAGCTTCAACTTCATCCAAGTCTGAACAAGCCACCAACATGTCATCAACATACATCAACAAATACACAAATTTGTTCTCACTGTACTCTTTAAAATACACACAACTATCATAGCTGCTCCTGTTAAACCCATTAGTCACCATGTGTTCATCAAATCTTTTATACCACTGTCTAGAGGATTGCTTCAGCCCATACAAAGACCTTTTTAAGAGACATACCTTCTCTTCCTGCCCCTTTACCTCAAACCCCTCTGGCTGCTTCATATAGATAGACTCATCCAGCTTCCCATGCAAAAATACAGTCTTTACATCCAGCTGATGTAGCTCCATATCCATAGAAGCAGTCAATGACAGCATAACCCTGATAGATGAATGTTTCACCACAGGTGAGAATATTTCATTATAATCCACACCTGGTTTCTGTGTAAACCCCTTAGCTACTAGTCTAGCCTTGTACCTAGGAGGTTCACCTTCAGAAATCCCTTCTTTCAGTTTGAATAGCCATTTACATGAAACAGGCTTGTGACCCTCAGGTTTATCAACCAGCTCCCATGTGTCATTTTTATACAGAGATTCCATCTCTTCCTCCATGGCCTTACACCATTTATCACTTTCTTTCACAAAAATTTCCTCAGAGTATGACAATGGTTCATAGATGCTTTCTTCTTCCGCAGCAACAAAGGCTAATGCAGACAAATCCATCCCCTCTCTATACCTGAGTGGAGGCACCACTTGTCTCCTCTGTCTATCCCTAGCCAACTGGTAATCATCCAAACCATCCCCTTGGCTACCAGAGGTACCTTGATCCATATCTTGATCACTCACACCCTGCTGCTCCACCTCAATCTGAACCCCACTCTGATCTTTAACCTTTGACTTCCCTTTTTCTAGAATGTCTTTATACATAACATTCTATTGAAAAACAACATCCCTGTTCACTATCACCTTAGGCCTGTCCCCTTCTAGCCTCCATAATCTATACCCTTTAACACCCTCAGGGTATCCTAGAAAGACACATTTACAAGCTCTAGGTTCCAACTTTCCTTGGCTAACATGAGCATAAGCCAAAGATCCAAACACCTTAAGTCCCCCATAGTCACCCTTTCTCCCTGACCATGTCTCCATAGGTGTCTTCATGTCTAAAGCTGCTGATGAAGACCTATTGACCAAATATGCTGTAGTGGAAACAGCTTCAGCCCAGAACATCTTGGGTAAACCAGAACTAGCCAACATACACCTTACCTTTTCAAGTAAAGTTCTATTTATCCTCTTAGCCAGCCTATTCTGCTGAGGAGTCCCTGGCACAGTTCTATGTCTAGCAATACCATAAGTTTTACAAAACTGATTAAACTCATGACTGCAGAACTCCAACCCATTATCTGTTCTTAACTTCTTGACTTTCCTCTCAGTCTGAGTTTCCACAAGGACTTTCCATTCCTTGAATTTACTGAAAGCATCACTCTTATTCTTCAGTACTACAACCCAAACCCTCCTAGAGAAATCATCAATCAAGGTCATAAAGTATCTCGCACCACCCAAAGAATCAACCTTAGCAGGACCCCATAAATCAGAATGAATGTAGTCTAATATCCCACTTGTAATATGCCTAGCCTGTAAAAACTTTACTCTCTTGTGTTTACCAAGAATACAAGTTTCACAAAAACCAAAATCACAACTGCTCAACTCAGTCATTAGTTTCTGCTTATGCAACTCCACCAGTCCCTGATGACTGATGTGACCAAGCCTCCTATGCCACAACATAGCCTTAGAACTACTATCACCTGAAGCAGATGCTACCTGAGATTCTACTACACAGCACTATCTAACAAGTAGATATTATTCTCCCTTCTACTCCCAGACAATACTACCATTGATCCTTTCATCACCTTAGCCTTACCATCTCTAAGACTAACATGGTAACCAGAACTCTCCAATAGCCCTAAAGACAACAAACTTCTTTTAAGACTAGGAATATACCTTACATCATGAAGATCCACTTCCATACCACTCTTCAATTTCAGAGTCACTATTCCATGACCCACAATCTTGCAAGGTCTATCATCCCCTAGCTTTACTGATCCAAGATCTTCAATCTTCAGTTCTTTAAAAAACTCCTTCACAGGTGTCATATGATATGAACATCCTGAATCCATAATCCACTCACCCTCCTTACCACTGCTTGTAACAGCCAAGACATCTGCACTTTCATATCCATCAGAAGAATCATCATGTGCATTGTGTCCGGAATGAGTCTTTGATCCACTTGATTCACCCTTCTTTCTTTTCAAGTCAGGACAATCTTTCTTGAAATGCTTTTC
Organism: Flaveria ramosissima; assembly: GCA_025215565.1. Classification (NCBI taxonomy): domain Eukaryota; kingdom Viridiplantae; phylum Streptophyta; class Magnoliopsida; order Asterales; family Asteraceae; genus Flaveria; species Flaveria ramosissima. The sequence goes on from CM046030.1 coordinate 17,884,484, forward strand.
TGATCCACACACATAACACCTCCTCTTGTACTTGGACCTGGACTTTGAGACACTTCTCTGCTTGAAGTTTCTTTGATCAGATCTTCCCCTAACTACCAAGCCCTCTCCACCATCTTCTTTATAATCAGTTCTCTTCTTCAATTCCTTTGAATTGAGAGCTGCCAGCACTTCTTCCATGGTAAGTGTGTCCCTACCATACATCAAAGTATCCACAAAGTGCTCATAAGATGATGGCAGAGATGTCAAGAATATGATTGCTCGGTCTTCATCCTCCAACACAACTTCGATGTTCTCAAGATCTAACACCAATTTGTTGAATTCATCAGTATGATCTTCAATTGACTTCCCAGGAGCCATTTGGAATGTGTACAACCGTTTCTTGAGATACAATCTGTTCGCAAGAGACTTCGTCATGTACAAACTTTCCAATTTTGACCAGACCCCTGCAGCAGACTTCTCCTTCGAGACCTCTCTGAGTACTCGATCCCCCAAGTTCAAGATGATTGAACTGTGTGCCTGTTCTAGCATCTCCTTCTTCTCCTTGTCCGACAACGTATCCGGCAACTTGGATTCTCCGGCCAAGGCATCTACCACTCGTTGGTGAACGAGTACCGCCCTCATCTTCAACCGCTATAACCCAAAGTCGTTCTTTCCGTCGAATTTCTCAACTTCGAACTTTGTTGACACCATCGTTGCTGCCGATCGATCTTTAACTGAATCTTGATTCTCAATTGAGCCACTAACCAGGCTCTGATACCAATTGTTGTAAAATCGATTTAGAATATGAACGCGGGATAACAATCAATACAAAGATGATCTTAGAAAGAATAAACGTGAACAAGAAACTTCAAATGATTATTAGTGATTGAATGATTTCGGATCATCTCACCGATTACATTAGGTCCTTATTTATAGCATCTAACTAACTCTAACTAACTCTCAACTTAAATTGAGAATTTACATAAAGGACCCTATACTATATCTTCCGAACGTAAGTAACCCTTCGGAAGATTTCCTACTAAACATATGTATACTTCGGAAGAAATCCAAAGTACACAACAACACCCTTCCGAAGCAAACATAACCTTCGGAAGATATCAACTTAGCTTCGGAAGAATATGTTAAGCTTCGGAAGAAGAAGACTTAACCTTCGGAAGTTCACTTGTTTTGGGTTTTAATACTTCACAATTTCGTTATTTTGCGTATGAAGTTCAGTGGAATTTGACAACCTTAATAGAAATTTGAAAAAAAAACTCGAAAGATGGTGGCGCCTCTATTCTAAGAAAGTTAATACCCGAACCTAGGATCTGTGCTAAACCACAAGCCTCGTATCTGTTACTAAAATAGTTAGTACCCAAACCAGGATCCATGCTAAACCACATGGGCAAATTTAATAATTAACTCTATGTTTTATGTATTTTTGTTAAATTAATTCTAGAACGAATGATAATTTGGAGTTTTGTATTAGATTTTAGTTTAAAACCGAGCCAAATGGAGTAGAGTTGAGTGCTTGGTTATAAATCGAAACCGAGTTCAAGCATAAACATTTTGCTAGATTTCTTAAAATTGAATCATACCAAGAGGCTCAGTTTGTAAATGAACCGAGATCGACAAGACCTTCGCTCGATTCGACTCATCCATTTGTTCAAATACTTAGACGTGTTCACTTGTTCAAACTATATAATATATAATTAAAATATCAAATGTACGATAAAAACGTCCTTGGTACTTTGATTTCTTAGTTTTAAAAATTATCTTTCTTAGAGCATTCACAACCTACTCTCCACTTTCATCTCTATAATTACACTAAAAATCACTACTTTTTCTCTCTCCTTTTCAATAAAATAATATTTTTAATACTTTTATCATTACATTTTCTCTCTTTCACTCACAACCACTTTCAACAAATATTAAAAAATTAATAGAGATGAACAGTGTTTTATCAAATATAGAGATGAACAGTAACACCTTCTCTATCCACCATTCACAACCACTAATAACCATTCTCTATAATATAGAGAACACACTCACAGATTTATAGAGCACGGGTTGTGAATGCTCTTAGTTTTGATAATTTATATAATACTGATTGCCAACTTTGATATGCTTAATGGGTTTTATTATGTGTTTAGTGGGTTGTACCCACCTTTGTACTTTTCTTAAACTTTAATCTCTATATATAATAATAAATGGGTGTTTAGTCATGTGTCATGATTTTAAACAAATTATCACCACATGACACATTTTTAGCAAACAATTAACACGTGTCATTTTATTAGCAAATTTGATTTAACAAACAATTGCTACCTGGCTGATTTAAATGTAGATTTTATAGTACTGCAATTAGTAATCAATTTCATCAATTAACTAATAAACTCATTATTACTTTCTACTTACGCTATTTAACTACTTTCCATTTACACTATACTAACTACAATTAGCTATTAATTTCATCAATCCCATTCAAAAATATTATCCTCTCAAAAATAATAATTATGGCTATTAAATATTAAATGATCTAAAATATACATTTTTTTTTTAAAATATCATCTTTTTAAATTTTTAAATTTAAAATTTGAATTTAACGTTGCTAAAATTAACTCAAATATATTATATTCCCTACATAATTTCCCTAAATAATCGCCATACATTATTGTCAGATTTTATACATTTTTGTTATACATATAAAGATTTACATTCTCATTAAAATAAATCTACAATTAATTTCATTGTTGTTAGGACCTGGTATTTGAACAAAATACCTAGTGATTAGCGTGTTAAACCAACTCAAATAGTGCGGAATCCTATTTGATTGGCGATCCAATCAGTGAGAACACACGAAGAATCAATCAAGAATTGAATCCAACGTTAGAAATCGATTAGGAATCGATCTAAAGTGTTCTGTGAACTTGGAGAACGATTTGGGAGGTCTCTGGACGGCTAGGGTACGTCTGGAATCGTAATGGGATGAATGCTTTTTTTTCCACGAATTGGGTCTATTTATAGGTTAGTATTGTTCAATCGTACGACTGGGCCATAAGTATGGTTCAGTCGTGCGATTGAACCATGCGGTTGATTCATCCGCACGACTGAGTGTTCAGTCGTGCGATTGAGTCAATCTTATGTGTCAATCATACGACTAATCCAGTCTCCTGGTTCAGTCGTGCGATTGAGTCAATCGTATGAAGTTATTCAAGCGTGTGGTCCGTTCGCATGGGCCATTCGCATGAGAACTTTATTAAGTTAAGTTTGAATGTTTTAATTAATATAACATAATGTGCAATCATTCAAACAATCATAAACCCAATCAATTCAATCACGACTCATTAATGAAATATTAAACATTACAAGTAACAACCAATTCATGTCATTTCATTAATCAATACAAATTACATAATAATCAGACAGACAAGTTCATTACATTACAAATCATGATCTAGGGACATACATGCATCAACAAACTCCCCCTTGGACCTAGATCTATCTAATCTCTTGTCTTCTGCATTACCTCCTTATACTTCTTGTACTTCTCCTCTTTGGTGACTCCTGCGTGAATCTCAAACGCAAAGCAAAGTCGTATAACGTTTTGGAACTGGAGGGCTTGTACAATGTCTTGTGTGTCATAGAACAGTGTCCACTTGTATAATGTATAGACATCATTAGCAGACAAGTTGGTTAGCCACATCGGGTCGAATACCCTGATAGTATCCATTTGGCCCTCTTTATTCAGAACTATGACAGCTTCAGCAGTTCCCCAATCATAGTACCACCATTTGAAGTGTGGAGTGAAGTCCTGTGGCATTTCCCTGAGAGGGATTCTCGACATAGTGCGCGGAGGACTCCACTTCAACACAATCTTGGGCTTGCCAGTAATGACATCAACCTCAGACCTTCTTATGTACCTCGTAGGCTGTTGTGGTCTGAAGTTAACCCATCTGGTGTGGTACTCCTTCTTCAGGGCAGCCTCGAACCAGCCTGACATCTTTCTTGGGTCAGCATACAGCAGCTTTAGTTAGCCAGCAGGTTGAGCTCAAAACCAGGTAGAGTCTTCAGATCATGTGGGAACCTGAAGTACTCTATGCCCTGTTCCCTCTTAACTGCATACGCGTTAAGGTCATCAAAATAAGCCCATGCAATAATCCTGCCTGACACCTTATGGTGTTTCTTGACTCTGTAGAGCTTGGTGTAGGCATCTTTCTTTGGTGCAGCACGCTGGGCTCTCACTTCTTCAAAACAGGCAGCCCACTCAGCCTTGCGAATGTCTACGTCATCATTGGAGGCTTGGGCTGTTCCTTCAGTCTTTTCGGTTTCCTGCTCCATCTTGTCTAGCACCTCAAACGTATCACTGACTAGGGACTCACCCAGATTGGGGACCACATTACCCTCGGTGTCAGCATACTGAGGGTACTCTTCTGCAGTAATATCTTCAACCTCAACTTCATCAACGTCATTTAGTTCTTCATCACTGGTTGAATCAACTGTTGGAGCATCCTTGACAATTTCATCAGGATTGAGTCTGAACATCTCTGCCAGTTGCTCGTCAGATAGGTCATGAATTATTTCCCCTTCTTCAGGGGTATAACTCACAGACCTTCTTACAATCCCTTGCAGATCAAGAATCATGGTTAGTTGAGTCTTGACCTGTTGAAGGGGAGCAATGTCAAACTCATCCCTTTGAAAGTTTGAATCTGTTTGATTTAAACATTCAACACATAAACCATTAGTAAGTAATCAAACAGAATTATATCAACTTAATATATAAACATTCAACACACTTGTTTTTCATTACATGATTCAAATACAAAATAAATAAATACATAAGACATCTAATCTGTACTTTTGTCTTGAATCATGGGCGTGTCGCTCGGAGGAGCAGAAGTGGTAGATGACTGGTCCTGTCGATGCTTCGATCTTCGCTCTTGACCAGAAGCAGAGGCCGATGCAGCCGCATCCCCTCCTTCTGCTTCGTCATCATCATCTTTACCTTCTGTCCTTTCTTCCTCAGTCTCTTCCTCATCCTCATCATCTTCCTCATCATCATCATCATCTTCATCATCACCATCTCCGTCATCCCCATCACCCTCCTTTATCTTCAAGGGCTCATCCTTTGACCCCTTTAACCTCAGCATAATCGTCTTGTTGGTAGTCTCCAACTCCTCTATACGTTTGGCTGACTGTGCCTGCTGGTCCTGGAGTTGGGACATCTCGACTCTCTGAGCATCGATTAGCTGGGTCTGCTGATCTATCACCCGAGCCTGCTCTGCCATCTGCTGAGACTGGGCAGCAGTCAGGTCGGTCAGCTGGCGAATCTGCGCCGCCTTCTCCTCATCTGCAGCGAGCAGGCGCATCACCATACGGTTAAGCGCCGACAACTGCTCCTCTACCCCGATGTGAGGTAGAGTAGATCCATAAACATGTGATGGCTGGGCTGAAGGTCCGGCATGATGTGAGGTGGTGGTGGTAGTAGCAGTGGTGAATATGGGTCGGTAAGCAGGTGCTGGTGATGTAGGTGTGAATGGTATGGTGGTGGATGGGAAGGATACAGTGGTGGTAGGTAAGGTGGTGGCTGTGGTAGTGGAAGTAGTGGATGTGGTGGCTGTGGTGATGGGTGGTATGTCAGTGGAGGTGGTAGTGGTGGCTGTGGTGGTGGAAGTAGTGGCAGCAGTGGTAACGAAGGTCAGGCGACGCTTCTTCTTTTCAATCTATGGGGTTGAGCCATCCTCTTCCTCCTAGTCCCGGTGGAAGTGGATGCTCCCCCTGCAGCTCTGCCCACTGAACCCGGAACATAGCTCGGGTCAGTCTCTCTCTCTGAGGAGTCCCGAGGGTGTTCACCAACCACCCTAAGCCCGTGGTCTGTGGGAACAACTTTGCTTCCCACAGTCCTAGTGAGGGGCTCCTCATCCGACTCCTCCTCCTCTTGATCACCAACAATGAACTCCTGATGGAAACCGGCCGTCTCAGCAACCTCTCCGGCAGTGGCAGACCCCGGGGGAATAACATCAGAATCAGTGCCTCTAGATGGAGCAGGCATATCATCCCCGGCGTCGCCGCTATCATCATCATCAGAATCCATATCTGGTAGAAGCAATCTCTCATCATCGGAGTCGCTGTCATCATGACGCCATTTGCGTCTGCCAGGCGCCACATACTGCTCGTTGGCCAGGTGGCCAATCAGTCTCTTCACTTGGGGCTTTACCTGCTTCCCCCTGTAAACTCTCATCCTGCCCAGAGTAGTATCATCCATAATCTCCAAGGCCACTGCGTCATGATTCTCTTTGGGCAACTGTGGCAGCTTCTCGTTGAAGACGAGCTGTAAGAATCTGGGATACATACAGAACCCCTCTTTACCCTTGGCCTCCAAGTTCTCCACCAAGTAGGAGAATATCATGCTGGAAAAGCTGAAGGGGTGGTTCAGAACCAGTGCCACGTAGGCATTTTGAATCTGGTCTGAGAGGTCGTCAAACCCACCCCTCCTCGATGCCACACACTTGAGGATCATGTGTGCTAAGTACTTATACTGGGGGCTCAGGTTGCTCTTGTTGAGCACACCTGAGTTGATGTCCCCAGCGTACTTTATCCTCAAGAAGCATCCTCTCACTGTCAACGGATGTAGTCTAGTAGGATGATCAGTGTCGTCCCCAAACTCTAGGACCCTCTGAATGTCGGCAGCAGAGATCTCAATATCAGGCCTAATATGGAGCTCCTAATGCAGTACGGCTCACGGGAGCGGTCCAACGAGGCATTCTCCCAGAAAGCCTGATGGAGTGATCTATATGGCGTGCAAGGCGTGGAGATAGCCTTATGAATCCGGGACCGTCTCAGAAAGGCTATAATGTCAGTAAACTCGGCCCCGTTCCTGGTGGTGTGATCCAAATGAGCACAGATGTTGTGCTTTGGATTTATGGACCACCTTTCTGCCATTTTCCTGAAACACACAAGACACAGAACAATTAGTACATAAGACATGAAAAATTCTGTTCTAAGTGTAAAGTTGAAAAACATTCTGATTCATTCGTGCGAATGAATCATGCGACTGAAGTCAGTCGTCTGTTCTTTCATGCGACTGGACTCATTTGGGTCACTGTGACATGCGATTGGGTTCAGTCTGCTGACTGAGTCTGCGAATGGTTCAGTCGGCCGACTGAGCTCAATCGTATGGTTCATTCGGCCGAATGACCCAATCGCAAGATTCAATCGTGCGATTGAAGTTCATCCGGACGACCAGTCGCCTGTCTCAGTTGTTCAGTCGCCAATCGTTCGAAACTTCAAAAACTAAGTCTTTAACCCAATTAACCGGTTCAGTAGACTCGCATTCTCGTTTACTAATAACCTATTGACTTAATTTTAACGTTTTGCTTAGTTTAATAGGTTATTAGGGCTTTCTTGTCTCGGTTCAAGTTTCACAGTCGAATATCAAAATTAGGGTTCCAATCCTTCTGATTTCAATGAAAACAAGACTTCAATCTACCTGTATAATGAATGGCGAACGTCAGTGAATCACAATCAACGATATAAAATAGGCTAATAAAATTTTGGCAGCGTAACGGTAGGGAGTGCGATTTAGGGGCGATTGGGAGTGATGAATGAAATGCGATCGACAGAGCCCTTTAAATACTGAAGCTGGGCTCAGTCGGCCGACTGGCCTCAGTCGCCAAGCCTCAGCGCCCAGTTCATTCGGGACTCAGGCTCAATCGTACGATTGGCCCAACCAGTCGCATGCAACTGACCGACTGAGATTCAGTCGGTCGACTGGCTCAGTCGTGCCTTTCATTCGCATGTTCAGTTGACCGAATGAGTTTCAATCGGTCGACTGACTCATTCGCCCTCTTCCAATCGGTCGAATGGGCTATTCTAGTGAGCCATTCGTGCGAGTGGAAGCCATTCGCATGGTTGGTCCATTCTCATGGTCCAATCGTGCGAATGGGTCACACTTAGTTAATTTTCTGCCATTTTTACCAATTTACTTTTAAACCCTTTTAAATTAATTGAAATTAACGTTATGAGCCTTTGATCATCTCAGACATGATCCTTTTATCTTTGAAAACATTTTGATCACCTCAGACGTGATCTTTTAAACATTTAGTCACCTCAGACGTGACCCTTTTAAAAACACTTTGTCACCTCAGACGTGACTATTTTAAACTTCAAAGCATATATGGTCATCTCAGACATGACCCTTTAGTGAGTTGATTCCTTCTGATTTTCCTGATGTAGCCCGACACACGACTAAAATAAAATTAAAAACAACTAACTAATTTAAAAACTTAAACTAATTACATAAACAAACTTATTTTTGGCTTTTTGTGAGAGATAAATCCAGAGATTGATATCTACGGGATTTGGTTCGGGAGTAGACAGCTTCAACTTAGATTGATCATATCTGGACCAATTCAATTTTGGAATCATACAGGTAAGTCAAATCATTGGGACTAGTTATTAAAAACTTTGATGCTCAAATTCTCGGTGTTCATCCAGAGTCGTTAAACTTAAGGAAATCATACTGAAACTCTTAGATTTTCACATTGATTTGAACTTTTGAGAATGTAGCCACAATGATTGTCAGTATGTTTGTCCACTTAAATCCATACACAGACTTTTGACACAGACTGGTGACTTATTTAGGTTTAATTATTTCAACAACATTTGTGGATCCCACACTTATATGGTAATCAACATTCCTCAGAGCTTTTGAGCGGTCTACGGGTATTATTACAAGAAGAGACTATCTTAGAGCTTTCAAAGAGAAGCCTGTCCTCAGGTCAGTGCCATCGCACAGCAGAGAGGCGGCAAACAACAATGAATTCTAGAATATCTAGGTTATGCTTATCCTCAGGTCAGTGCCATCGCACAGCAGAGAGGCACACAACCTATCTCCTTGTTAGAGCAGCTTATTTTATTTTACACAAAATGCACCAACAACATAAGTCATTAGCTTTATTGCATTTGTCTTTCATTTTTTTTTTTTTGCTTTGCTCTAATTATGGTCATCCGCACACATTTGTGGCGTTTAATTGCTCATTACCCCTTATTGGAATATATTTGATTGTGTTAACCAGTGATAAGATGGAAGCCCACAGTCAGTTGACAACGACTTAGTTGATCTTGAGATCACCAATCAGGTCTAATTGTCTATTGTGTTGAATCTACCAACATATCATGTGGTCTAGCAGCCTCTAAGTCTACTTTCTTTGTGTCACCTTAGGAGTTGCCAGTTTTCTATCATTTTTCCTTTTATATTGCTTAGACTACACAGATTATACTTTGAACTTTTCATCTTTCAAAACTTAAATTTTTAAAGTCCCTCTTGATTGTTCCTGTGTACTATCATTTTCCAAAGGTATTGAATCGGTATCACAGACACAATCTACCTTATTTCAGCTAGTTACTCCTTCTCCCTCAATTTTTTTTTATTTTTTATTTTTGTTTTAATGTTAACTGCTGACATATTCTCCCCTTAAATACTAAAATCATTTCTGGTTTAATTATTTTAGGATTTTAATAAACAGCAAAAAACATGAGTTTAAATAAAACAGACGAAAATAAAACAAATAAAATAAAATAAAAAAAACTTTAACTAAACTACATCGGACTACACATTATCATCATCAGGAATTACCTCACTTTTCTTTTTAACGCCGTTGACCTCTAGCAAATATTGAAAACGTGGTTTATCAAAGGCTTTAGTATAGAGGTCAGCGCGTTGAAAATCAGTATTAATTTTAACCACATCAATTAAGTTCTTTTCAAAGCAATCTCTTATGAAATGGTATTTAATACCGATGTGTTTGGTTCTTAGGATGTTGAACCGGATTTTAGTTACTGCAATTGCAGCAGAGTTATCAAACAAAATAGGAGTAGATGAGAATTTTAAACCGTAATCCCGCATTTGCTGTTGAATCCAGATGATTTGTGAGCAGCAACTTGCAGCAGCAACATATTCGGCTTCACAGGTTGACAATGCAACCGATGTCTGCTTCTTACACTGCCAGGTAACTAATCTTCTCCCAAAGAATTGACACCCCGCTGATGTAGACTTGTAGTCATCTTGCAGCCCCGTAATCCGAGTCACTATACGCGGTAAGCTCAAAGTCATCATCATGAGGATACCACAATCCAAGTGTGGGTGTACCCTTCAGATAACGAAAAATCCTCTGACCCCGATCAGATGGTTGACCTTTGGTTTAGCCTGATATCTAGAACATAGACATGTAGCATACATAATATCAGGTCTTGAGGCAGTGAGATACATGAGGGATCCAATCATTCCTCGGTACATAGTGGCATCTACTAGATCTCCATTCTCATCAGGTGCTATATCATGATTCGTAGCAAGTGGAGTCCCAGCAGCAGAAGCATTCTCCATGTCAAAGCGACTGAGAATGTCTCCTACATACTTGGTCTGATGTAGAAAGATCCATTAGGTGTTTGATCCACCTGTAACCGAGAAAAGAACTTCATCTCCCCCATAGCACTCATCTCAAACTCTTTCTTCATCACTGCTTCAAACTCTTTGCATAACTCTTCGTTCTTTGACCCGAAGATTATGTCATCAACATATATCTGTACAAGCAGTAGGTCGCCATCCTTTTCTTTAATAAACAGTGTACAGTCAATGACTCCCCTGCGAAAGCCGTGTTTCACAAGATGAGTCGAGAGTTTCTCATACCAAGCTCGAGGAGCTTGATGAAGCCCATATAAAGCTTTGTCGAGCTTGTAAACTCTATCCCGATGATAAGGATCTTCAAATCCCTCGGGTTGACTTACATAGACTGTTTCCCTGATTTCCCCATGAAGGAATGCACTCTTCACATCTAATTGGTAGACTTTAATCTTCATGTACGATGCATAGGCAAGGAAGATACGAATAGCTTCCATCCTTGCCACGGGTGCAAACACCTCATTATAGTCAATCCCCTCGACTTGGCGAAAACCTTGAACCACCAGTCGAGCTTTGTTCCTGATAATGACTCCTTGGTCATCCTTCTTGCATTTTAGTACCCATTTGGTGCCAATGACTTAGCACCTTTAGGTCTATCAACCAGAGTCCATACACCTAACTTCTTAAACTGCAGAAGTTCTTCTTGCATGGCACTCACCCAAGCCTCATCATTTAGTGCCTCACTGACATATTTTGGCTCAACCTGCGAGACAAAACATCGATAAGCACCATCATGAATGTAACCTTTCTCCATAACCGAGGCGTAATCAGCTGAGTATAGCTGATTTCGGGTTTGTACTCCTGATCTGACATCCCCAATAACATTGTCAAGGGGATGATAGACGTTTAGTCGTGATCCTGGAGTAGTAGGAACAGCCACCTCAGAACCGAGATTATGAACATTTGTTCTGCATCTGAGGTAGTTGGAGTTTGAGGTTTCGAAGTCGAAGGAGCATCACTCGTAGATGCTTGTGGACTTTCAGGAACTGGAACCTGTTCCTCCTGACTGTTCTGGTCATCTGTTCAGTTCATCTTCAGAGGAGGAGTCACTGTCATCGACTACTCCCCCTGACTGAGTAGATGATTCTCCATGTGTGCTAGATGGTGTATTCAGAATATCATACATCATCCTAGTAGCTAACTCATCATCCGAGGGAGAGAGAGGAATGTTGAAGGACTTGAAGAATCCATCATAATCGAAGAAGTATGCAGGTCCTTTGCCTGTAGGTGGTGTGGTATATCTCTGAACGTCGACATTACACCACACTTCTACAAGACCCGTTGAGTTATTGTAAACTCGCTTGTTCGGTATGTTGTATCCTAGAAAATTCCTTCGAGAAGTGTACACGGCGCGCCAAAAGGTTCAAGATACTCCAAATTTGGTTTGCGTCTTTGTAGTAGCTCATAACATGTCTTTCCGTGGCGCTTGACTATTAGGACTCGATTCAGTGTATAACATGCATTTGCCACTGCCTCATTCCAGAATTGGATAGGCAGTTTCGAGTCAGCCAGCATAGTCCGTGCAGTCTCTATCAAGCTTCTGTTCTTTCTCTCAGCAACACCATTCATCTGAGGCGTGTAGGCAGAAGTGAATTGATGAACAATTCCTTTTCCTTGCAGTATGCCTCCATCCATTGATTCTTGAATTCTGTCCCGTTGTCTGAGCGTACTTGTCTAACTTTTAGCTTGTAGAGAGATTCCAGTGTGGTTACTAATTCCTTGAATGACTCAAATGTTTCTGATTTGGATTTCAGAAAATTACCCAAGTGAACCTTGAGTAGTCATCAGTGACCACAAAACAGTACAAATCCCCTGCAATGCTCCTTGTACTGACTGGACCAAACAGATCCATGTGAAGAAGTTCAAGAGGAAGTTCTATTGAATGAACTTTCTTTTCCTTATGAGACTTCTTTGTTGTTTGCCTTTCTTGCAAGCTACACAAAAGTCAGGAAGTTGGAAGTTCTTGACATTTACTCCTCTCACTAAATCCTTCTGAATAAAATGCTTCATCTTCCTTTGACTAATGTGTCCCATTCTCCTATGCCAGGAGATTGAGTCCTTCTCAGTAGCTTTAGATAGAAAGCACTGAACCTCATGATCTGTTGTAGTAGCTGTTGACAGATCCAAGACATAAAGGTCTTTATATCTTGAGCAGTCATCAGAACTTGGTCCTCTGGGATCATGTATTCTTTCTTCAGCACGTAACACTTCTTGTTGTCAAAGATGACTTTAAATCCTTTATCACAGATTTGGGAAACAGAAAGTAAGTTATTTTGAAGTTGTTGAACGTAGTTCACCTTATCAAACTTAACTTTCTGATTTCCCACTTCTCCCTGAGCTGTGATGTATCCTCCCTTGTTTCCTGCAAAGGAAACATGCCCTCCTTTTATTTGTTTGACGTTTGATAAAAGGGCTCTATTTCCTGTCATGTGCCTAGATGCTCCGCTGTCTATAATCCATGTGTTAGTCTCAGCGCTATGTATCGAACACCCTGCACATACAAAGTAAATGTATTAGTTTAGGTTAGGAACCCAAGCCTTTACTGTCTTGGGTTTCCCAGAGGCATCACACATCATAAACTCTACCCATTGACCCTTAGAGGGTGAGGGTAGCTCAGGTTCCTTCTTGTCATCAGTATCAGACACGTAGGATGACTTCTCTTTCCATAAGCCAGATTTGTGCAATGCCTGTTTATGATAAACAGTCGTCTGGCTTACAGGTTGGACTTTAGGTTCACTAGATCTTCTAGGTGGGGTTAGAGAACTCCTCTTAGAAGACCTAGGTCTAAAGTCCTGAAGATCAATCTTCTTCCTAGGTGTCTGATAGAAAGGACAATAGGAAGCAATGTGTCCACATTCTCCACAGTTGTAGCATGACCTGCTATCAACTTTATAAGTAGACTTTCTTTGTGGAGAAGTGCGTGACACTCTAGTAACATCAATCACTTTAGGTTTTGACTCTTGTATGTTTGATGTTTTCTCTGGTTTAACAAAATTTACTGTTTTAACCTGTTTAACATGTTCCACTTTTAGGTTAACTGATTTTTGACTTGAAGCATGTGAAAAATTAACGTTTGAAGTCCTTTTAGGTTCTGATTTGACTCTGTTTGACCCTGACTTTAAGTTAACTTTTTCAAATTCATTTTCCAGATTAACACAAGGCAATTTACCCTTTGCCTTTGAAGTGGCCTCCTTTTGTTTCTGTCCAGATTCAGTAGATGAACATGATGTGTCTGGATCAGTAACAAGAGGAGTAGTCACCACATGATCCTTGATGGGGTTGTTGTTTACTGGTCTAGACTTAGTGTTCATCAAGGTCTCAGGTGGAGGTGGAACCACTTTGTAGCCTAATCCCTCCCCGTTATTCCTTTCTCTCACTAAGTGTTGAACTATGTGTGAAGAACTAGTCCAATTGTGCAGTTTCTGTTTTAATGAATTAACTTCTACTTCTAGAACTGCCTTTTGCTTCTTAGTGTCCTCTAGGGAGTTTAGATAGTACCTAATGTCATTTGCTTGATTAAAGGCAACTACTTCGGTTTCCCTAAGCTGTTTAGTCAATAGCTCTATCTTTTCTTTATAACTATGCTCATTTTGTTTTAGTACTCTATTAGCCTCAGTGCACAGTTGTAAATCTTTTACTAAGTTATCATTGTGATCAAATAACCTAGCAAATTTTTTGTAACATCTCGTATTTCCGTTAATTAAAGTTAATTTCTATATGGTTATGAAACTTGATGGTCTATTATTGTATGATTTTTGTTTAAGTTTTTAAACTAAGTAAATAACAATAATGATAACAATTATAATAATAACACTAATAATAATGTTGATAATAATAATACCAATAATAATAATAATAATAATAATAATAATAATAATAATAATAATAATAAAAATAATAATAATAATAATAATAGTAATAATAATAATAATAATAATAATAATAATAATACTTGAACAATTAACAAGTTAGATTAAAGTTAGGGGGTCTTAATGTTATTTTATAAACTTTAAATAGAAGTTTTAAACATAAATGATAAGAAATCAAAGTTGGGGGTTGATTGTGTAAAATTTTACAACCCAAACCCCCTTTCCCCCTTAACACCCGATTTTCCGGCGGGAGCGCCGGCCAAACTCCGGCCGGGCTCCGGCCACCTCTTAAACATCGAAAATGGTCGTTTTCTTGATCCCGAAACCGTTTTCCAACCTTCTAGAACCGAATTCGAACCTTAATCACCCATTAATTTGAGTTTAAAGACGATTATGTGGGTCGTTCGGGCTATGTAACCGTCGGCCATCAAGTTCCAACCGTTCGAGCTTTAAAAGTCAATAATAACTCAATTAAATCGACATGAACGAACTTCTATCTACCCCTAATCGAATACAATCATCAATTGCACCTGAAACACACAAGAATTTTGTTAGGACCTGGTATTTGAACGAAATACCGAGTGATTGCGTGTTAAACCAACTCAAATAGTGCGGAATCCTATTTGATTGGCGATCCAATCAGTGAGAACACACGATGAATCAATCAAGAATTGATTTCAACGTCAGAAATCGATTAGAAACCGATCTGATGTGTTCTATGAACTTGGAGAACGATTTGGGAGGCTTCTGGACGGCTAGGGTACGTCTGGAGTCGTAATGGGATGAATGCTTACGTTTTCCCACGAATTGGGTCTATTTATAGGTTAGTATTGGTCAATCGTGCGACTGGGCCATAAGTATGGTTCAGTCGTGCGATTGAACCATGCGGTTGATTCATCCGCACGACTGAGTGTTCAGTCGTGCGATTGAGTCAATCTTATGTGTCAATCATACGACTGATCCAGTCTCCTGGTTCAGTCGTGCGATTGAGTCAATCGTATGAAGTTATTCATGCGTGTGGTCCATTCGCATGGGCCATTCGCATGAGAACTTCATTAAGTTAAGTTTGAATGTTCTATTTAATATAACTTAATGTGCACTCATTCAAACATTCATAAACCCAATTAATTCAATCACAACTCATTAATGAAATATTAAACATCACAAGTAACAACCAATTCATATCATTTCATTAATCAATTACAATTACATCAATAACAGACAGACAAGTTCATTACATTACAAATCATGATCTAGGGCCATACATGTATCAACAAAAATTATGAAGTCACTGGATCGGTAAACATCCGGGCATGTTCTTGACGGAAGGATAAACAACAGCAAAAACCAAGAGACAATCAATAACACGAACTATCAAAAATTGGTTTCATTGATAAAACCTAACGATTACAAGCTCGTTACAACATAAGAATCAAGACTCTTGGCAAGGGGAGATCGAGCATGACCTCCCCTCTCATCCGGCAGCCCTAGGCCCCCGGCAGACTCCCTCCCTCTTGGACGTTGCTTGCGAATAGTAGATAACACCTCTTACAATCTTCAGTCAATCTTTGCTCTGGTTGTCAATAGAATCAAACGAAAAACCATATTAGCCAACGTTGCCGCTCCGTCAGGTTGCTACAATATCCCTGAAAATGAATTTAGGCACAATAGCTTTCGTTTACTTTGTAAAACACCATCACAGCATCAAGATTCCCCATATGACTGATTTTTCCAGTTAATGACATGAACAGTTTTCCATTGCTTCAATCTTCAGACAGGCTAACCTGATTAACATTAACACCTGCAGAAATTCCCCCTCACATTCAGCATATCCTAATATATAAACATTGTGCTCTGTTGGCGTCTTCATACGGTGTATTGGGCAAAAGGTTGAAGGTTCCAATCCACAGCCGACAATATCAAACAAATCAGCATGCATGTAGATTCTTCATCGGAAACCTGCTCACATCATCACTTTCTGATTGCGTCTTCAATTTCTCTATACATGGATTCCCCTTAAGAATGAGAATCCTCTCTGTGCGGATAAATATAACTTGATTGGCCCATAAATAGTCAGATGCTCCTGACTACCCCAAAATCAGCACCGACTGCTGACATCTTCTCTTCTTTCTGTCGTGTTCCAACTTCATTCACCTATTCTTGAAGTCCGACGGATAATGGGGTATACATCAAACTTATTTGACAAAAGAATCTCAGGGTGAATGTGCTTTGCTCATCCTCAAATCTGTGCAAAAGGTAGTTCCAGTTTTTTTTTTTTTTTTTTTTTTTTTTTTTTTTTTTCGTCTGGAACACCGTTCATCCGTATGACGTGGAGGAAAAATATCACATTCATGTGAATGGTTGATACGAATGATATATTCGTGAGACTGGTCATAAGACTGGTCCAGTAGCATGATTGGTCATAAGACTGGTCCAGTAGCATGACTTGTCATAAGACTGGTACAGTAGCATGACTGGTCATAAGACTGGTCCAGTAGCATGACTGGTCATAAGACTGGTCCAGTCGCATTCCAGTCGCATTCCAGTCATACTCCAGTCGTACGACTGGTCCATTAGCATGGTCCAGTCGCACGAATGGTCCATTAGCATGGTCCAGTCGCACGAATGGTCCATTAGCATGGTCCAGTCGCACGAATGGGTCTGAACGCAGATTTTCAGATCTGCAGCCGCCAAAGCTGCCAAAAACCCTAATTTGATGAATTTTACATGAACCGAAACAAATAGACATCATCAAGTTCGCAAGGGTGATAGGAATGTGGTTTCGAGTTCTCATACGAAAGTTTATAAATTTCGTAAATGGTATTTTTATAAGAATTTATTAACTATATAAAAATCCCCAAATTCTAATACCCTAGTTCACGTTAACTCGTTAATCATATATTAACCTAAATTTTGTAATATTTATATATATAGGTGCCTTGTGACGTTCATCTTGGAACAACGTTTATTATTGTTCTTGTTAAACTTCTTAATAAACTTATTGACCAAGTGAGTTTTCCTTGTCCCCTTTTTATAATTTCACACATATTTGGGGTGAAACATGATGCTTATATTACATACACGTTTAAACTTTTGAGACTTGTAATGCACATGCAATTCTACCTATTATTTGGTCATGGTTATTTGTGTTTTGTAAGTGTTTATATGAGATACATAGTTTGTTTACAATCATTAACTATTGCTAGCCTGGCGACGTCTTAGATCTTTGGGCCTGACAAGCCTATTTGGTGCTAAAGTCGAGGTATTGCCGACTCCTAGGGGCCGTACGCTTGTGCACTAGGGAACCAAATACACTTAGCCAATCTTATATACTTTTAATCAAGTCGAGGTTTGGTTGTAACGATATGTGTTCTATAACCTTACTAGCTTATAATCCATGACATGAATTGCTACTTGAAATCTTATTATGTATGAAAACTTGGAAACTCACCAACTATTTTTAGTTGACTCTTTATTTTCATCATGTTTCAGGAAATCCCCAAGTTTAAAGTGGACATTTGAAGCTTGCAATAAAACTAGGATTTGGACCCAGTTAAATAAACAAAAACATTATGTTATGTTTGAGTTATGTTGAACTTATTTCTTTTTGTGACTTATGGTTGTATTTCATTTTAATACTTATGATAATATTTGCAATTTAAAAATATAGCGTTATGTGGCTGTGAACAATCTTAAACCCTCACATCTCGATGTTTCCGCCGTCAAGGTTGGGGTGTGACATTTTTCATCAATGCTATTCCTAAACGTATCACAATCAGAACAAGCATGATTATCAAACATTTGGTCAGTTGTACTTACCTGTGTTGGTTCAGAAGAGTTAGCCATCAACGCAGCATCAGACGTCTCTGGTTCTGGTGATTCTGACTTTTCTGTCTCTGACGTGGAAGTCTCCTCCTTTGGCTTGTAACTGACCTCAGCTGCAGTTGTTTCTTCACTATGTGACATTGCTATCTCAACTGCTAGATCACCTTCACTCGCAGAATCATCATCAATATCCTCAACACTGGCAATGTTAGATTCTCCTGGTGAGACAAACCTAAAACTCCAATCCTGTCCTTCATCATCATGAGCAGTCAAGGCTTTTGGGTCCTTGTTTGATGAAGTAGAACTGGAGGCTTGCTTGTCTTGGCGAGTAAAGGACGAGAACGGGTTCCCATTACCCGTCTTCTTTGGCTTGACACATTCTCTCTTGAAGTGCCCCTTCTCTCCACAGTTGAAGCAGGTCACTTTGCTCTTGTCAAAGCCAAATGTGGTATCCTTAGTAGCTACCAAGTTCTGTCCTGTCTTCTTAACAAACTTCTTCGCTCTTCGGACAGCGCTAGCTAAGGCCCACATTATATCCATCCTCTCAAGCTCCATTTCGTCCACCTGCTCGTAGTCCTCATCTGCCAGATGGCAGTTTCCAATCTTCCCGGCAACAAGTCCATCATATGAATGAACCACTGCTGCTAAAAGATCCATATGCTCTCGAGCTACTTCTACGGTCACATTACCGAGGTTCTCGGTCTTCAGTTTGGTAGCACTTGCTTCTGATCCAATATAATGGGTACATGACGACCCAGACGAGTCTGATCCAGAAGGAGAAGCATGTGAAGGACCTGACGAACTAGACACAAATGCAGTCTGGAGAGGAGCTCCAGATGTCTTAGCTTGAGGCGTGGCGTTGTATAAAGCTGGATTTTGTGTATACGAAGACTTCTGAGCTCTATACTTCATCCTTAGTGCTTCTTCTCGCAACTTAAGAATGAAGTCATTTATATCCAGCTTTACAAGCATTCCATTCTGTCTCAGGTTAGACACGAATGAAGCCCACTTATCAGGCAATCCGTCAGCGAAGTTGCTTACTTTCTCTTCCATAGTCGTTTCCACTCCATGTGTATGCAATTCGCTCATCAAGTGGTAGAATCTGTCTATGACTTCGTCTAAACTCTCATTACCAATCGATGAGAAGTTATCGAATTCCTTCTTTAACTCCTTTGCCTTGATTGCCTTCAATGACGCATTCCCATCATATCTCTTCTCTAGCTCATCCCACAGTTTCTTGGACTGTTTGTTCTCTAAATATTGGTGGAATATATCTTTGGGGATAGACTGAGTGATCAATGCATAAACCCTTTTCTCTGCATTGTATTTTACTTTCTGTGCGTCTGTCATCCCGCTTAACGTTAACTTAACTCCATCAGCTCCCACTGGTGTACTATACCCGATCTCAATGGCTTCCCACAGATTAGGATCTACTCCATTAAGGTAGATCTCAAAACGTTGTTTCCAGTGGGGAAACTCATCTAAAGTCAAGAGCTTTGGTGGTTTATTGTGATTACCCACCTCACTCTCAAGCAACAGCAGGTTCTGTATCCTTGAGTCCTTCCCAGCAGTAAAGGCTGACATCTGATCTTCCATGGCTAATAAACTTAGAATCTAATCAAACAAACTTTCACTGATGCGACTGAAGGATGCGAATGGTCTAATCGTGCGTATGAACTCTGCGATTGGTTCAATCGTGCGGCTGAACTGGGCGATTGGTTCAGTCATGCGAATGAATCTGGTGCGTATGAGTTATGCGAACGAACGGTTCAGTCGGCCGAATGAGAGTGCGACTAGGTCCAATCGTGCGAATGAGCAATGCGAATGGAGTCCAGTCGTGCGAATGGGTCACTCGTGCGACTGAAGCTGCTGTTTTGCGAAAATTTCTAGGTTTGACGGGTTTCAGCCGTAAAAATTCGAAATTTCACAAGTCCTAATCGCCTATGTCCGTAGAAACTAAACTTCGATGAGCAGGGAACGTCCAAGATCACTTTTGATGCCAAAGATTGCGTTTTTTGTGCAAAAACACAAACTTTTATGCAATCTTGATTGAATCAACACGTAATCAAGAGCCAAAGCTCTGATACCACTTGTTAGGACCTGGTATTTGAACGAAATACCTAGTGATTAGTGTGTTAAACCAACTCAAATAGTGCGGAATCCTATTTGATTGGCGATCCAATCTGTGAGAACACACGAAGAATCAATCAAGAATTGAATCCAACGTTAGAAATTGATTAGGAATCGATCTAAAGTGTTCTGTGAACTTGGAGAACGATTTGGGAGGTCTCTGGACGGCTAGGGTACGTCTGGAATCGTAATGGGATGAATGCTTTTCTTTTCCACGAATTGGGTCTATTTATAGGTTAGTATTGTTCAATCGTGCGACTGGGCCATAAGTATGGTTCAGTCGTGCGATTGAACCATGCGGTTGATTCATCCGCACGACTGAGTGTTCAGTCGTGCGATTGAGTCAATCTTATGTGTCAATCATACGACTGATCCAGTCTCCTGGTTCAGTCGTGCGATTGAGTCAATCGTATGAAGTTATTCAAGCGTGTGGTCCATTCGCATGGGCCATTCGCATGAGAACTCTATTAAGTTAAGTTTGAATGTTTTAATTAATATAACATAATGTGCAATCATTCAAACAATCATAAACCCAATCAATTCAATCACGACTCATTAATGAAATATTAAACATTACAAGTAACAACCAATTCATGTCATTTCATTAATCAATACAAATTACATAATAATCAGACTGACAAGTTCATTACATTACAAATCATGATCTAGGGACATACATGCATCAACAATTGTTTTATACTATCGTTTTGGTTTTGAAAATAATTCATTATGATGTACAGTTTGATAAAAGGTTCAAGGTATTTTTCATATTTTAACTTGTCTTTTATCTACATTATATACTGACATGATGTAGGTCAGACTTATATAATTATTATTGAAGATCATTTCTTATCATTTTGTTGATGTAGTTTAATTTTAAACAATAATTTGCCACATGATACATTCTTAACAAACAATTTTCACGTGTTGTCTTCTCAGCAATATGGTTTCAAAAAAAATAACAATGAGTTTATTAGAATCATTAATCCTAATCAAACTATTTAAAACCGACAATTTATGTATGCTTTGAATGAAAATACATTTTCAAAAACTGTGATAATTTTAAAATACTATAATCCGATATTAATATATTCAACAAACATTGATTAATACCAAAATTAATGACCTTTTATATTTTAATATTTCTATACATTTATTTTTATAATTTATAAAATTAATCTGCATGTATATATTTTTAAACAATTTACAGTGTTTTATATTGAGTTTTAACAAACAAACATATTATCTAAGTAAACATATGATTAATTTATAACGTTTGTATTTACAAATTATTTTACGTCATTTAATATATGTTAAACATTTTAAGTCAAACAGTCAATTTATTAATTGATATCATATTTATTTGGTTTTACTTTTATTTCAGAAAACTACAATGCAATAATACATTTTATAATGGTGGTTTTCTAGGTGTCAAACATTACTAGCTGAATCAGGTTTTTTATAAATTTTATATGTATCTATCTTAGAATTAGAGATTAAATTCATATTAATATTGGAGAATGTACTTTTATCCCAATTTCCATGATATCTACCAATAAAAAGATACGGTTTAAGTTTCAAAGGCAATTCCTTCTATCCGTCTGTTTTGCAATAACTATAAACAAGAGGAAGGATCAATTATTATCAAGTGTTGTAATATTTTTAAAACAAACAGTTTTTACGCACGAACAACTGTATGTCATATTTTCAAGAGTTAGAAGATAAGATGGATTAAAATTGGTTATATTGGATAACAATGGTAAACTTACAACATTATATGTCATATACAAAGAGGTTTTTAGAGTATAAGTATTCCAAGTTCTAGTATCTTTCTTTATGCTTTGTAACACTTGTAATAGAACTTGAGAAAGCAATATACTGTCTCCTTGAAACCCAAATCTCTTGTTCTGTCTCTTTATCATTACATGTGTTCTTTGTATCATTATCTTGGTTAATCCAGTTTACTGTTTGATCAAGTTTAGTTAATCTCCTTTTTGTGTTGTTGTGTTGTAATTGTTAAGCCCTTAACCGGTCCTGCAATTTGTCTACATTTTATGTTTTTTCTTATGTATTTAAATTTATTATATAATTTTACAATATACATATTTTTTTAATTATCACGTTTTATACATTATAGACTTATATTCTCATGACTATTACATTTAAATGTATTTTAATGATAATTTTAATTTTCAACCCGTGTAACACACAGGTTGTTAGGCTAGTTTAATATATACTAATTATGAACTCAAGGTTGCATTGATTGTTGTAAATTAAGCATTAAAAGTTGTACATATTCTATGTTTTTTTCTTTAATTTCTTATTTTAAACTCAATTTATACATATTTTACAACTTAACCCTACAACTTTTACTTTGATCCCTATGCATTAAAAATTTTTCGTTTACGTTTTGGTTTAAATTTTAAAAGTTAACATGTCATAACAAGCGTGTGTGGTTCAACATTGTTAATCCTATTTTTCTTATTTAACGATCATGTCGCAATGTGCGGGTCTTAGATCGCCTTGGTTATTATTTTTAATGTTTTACGTTTTTGCGTCTACTTTTTGTTCGATTTTATTTTACTTTTTTTTATTTTTTAATACAATCTTTTCGGTGGACGCTGACGATAACATGACGTAGTTGCTATTTGGCATGGTATTACGCCCCCGCCGTAATGCGTGGGCTGAATACTAGTTATACAATAATTACCAACTTTAGTATGCATAATGGGTTGTACATATGCATTAGTTGGTTATACCCATCTTTGTCCTTTTATTTATCTTTAACTTTTAACCCAAAACTTTTACATATTTTGCAATTTAGCCCAACACTTTCAACTTTGGTCCTTAATACTCTTCATATTTTACAAACTTTCCGTTTAACGTTTCGGTTTAAATTTTGTGAGTTCACACGCCGTGGTATAAATTTTTTACGCTTATTTTCCCCCGTTTAACGTAGTTGTCGCTACGCTCTGATTCTAGATCGACTTACTTATTATTTTGTATGTTTTACGTTTCTCATGGGTGATTCAACATTTTGACGTCTACTTTTTGTTTGGTTTTATTTTTTCAATACAAGCTTTTTCAGTGATACTAGTTTGATTGAATGTCCAAACGATTAGGAAAACGTGAATTAGGGTGGGCAAAGAAAAAAAAAGCTTTAATGAATCTAAAAAAGGATTATTGTTAAAATACATAAGAGAATTAAAAAAAACATTAATAGATGATTTTATTGAAAAAATTACAAGTAAAGCAATAAAAATAAATTTAATTAAAGTTTATTTACACATATAAATAAAAACTTTTAACTTTTTCTAAAATTTCATCAATTATAACCTTTTTAGTGTTACTGTCGGACACACACCAAGATAAAAGAGAATAATTTTTAACAATCAACTTTAAAGGCCCTTCAAATAAAATTTCGCTTTAGGCCTCTAAGGCTCTAATAACGTTGAGCCGCTCTTGTCGTCAATTAGCAGCTATGGAGGTTGAAGGTCTTGGTATTAGAAGCCTAGGTTGCAAACCTAGTATTATTGGCTAAGTGAGCTGGGAATTAAATACCGATAATGTAAATCTCTGGTCTAAAGTTATCACTTTTATTCATCATAGTCTAAGGTCAAGTGCGGAATAAAGTTTCATGAAAGCTAAGTATCTCAAGAACATGGAAAAACAACTCAAGGATTTAAACTGACATGATACAATACTCATTTGATATTCATGGAATTTTAATTGGTGTGCTAGGATGTGATTCAAGCGAGTTCGGTCCAAGCTATCAGGTTAAAATTTTCCATTAAGCTTCTAGTGATGTGGGGTCGATATTAGAGTTCTCCATGGATCTTTAACTCAGGCGTTCGACTTGTAAGATTTCAAAGTAGTGAAAGAGAGGTTATGACAGTGGAGACACCGTGGGAAAGGACTACAACCACCAAGATCCCAGTGATTTTAGTAGCAATGAGGTTTTATTAATGAAATAAAAGAGCAAAGGCAATAAGACAAGCGAATAAGACGAGAAAAATGAAAAGGGGCAGGGAATAACCAGGAGGATATAAAAGAAACTAAACATGCCGACTCAGCTGCGACCATAGATAACCTGGTCGCAGATTTTATGACTTTTTTGCCATAAAATCTTTTAACTTTTCTTATTGTTTTTTTCTTTTCTTCATTTATTGCCGATTGTTTTTTGACCACCCCTAGACGTTCGCAACATGATGTCATGAGCGTTTTCCCAACAAATCTTGTTTGGTAGCTAAATTTGCAACTATTTTACCATAGAATCTTGTTTAGTTAGTAATTTTATGATTTTTTTTACATTTCGATCACAAAACGGTCGCAAATTTTGCAACCAATTCTTTGAGTTTTGACTTAAATTTTGGTAGCAATTGCCATGTTTTCTATTAAAGTTTTGTAACTCAATTTAACCGTAAAAAACAATCATTTCAATGTGATCATACTGGAGTTTGACAACACCACTCTTCATGTTATCTTTTTGCCACACATGGTATCTAATTCGTTTCAAATATCCTTTTACGTCGTACTTAAATAACAAGTTAGAACGTTTGATTCATATACATAATTCAATTTGCACCAGACCTTCCCTTACAAACTCGCTAGAAAAATCAAACCGATTATACTTGTTATGTGTATCTACATTGGCTAGTATATCCTTTCCTCGCATCTAAATGGTTGAGCCGCACATGTCCCGTTATCTTTTCTTATATTCCCCATTTAACATGTACATATAAATATTACTTAGTTTACTAAAATGCTTATGTATTGATTTATTTCTAGACAATTTAAGAATTACCTGATCAGCAGTTGCTAATTTGTGTGTTTTGAGATTATGGCACACAGGTTTTAAGGTTTTTTTTATTTTACCCCCTTAGCACCACGGTTTTTACATATATGAGTTGAGAGAGAGAGAGAGAGAGAGGATGTGAGGACGACCGGAAACCATCGCCGCTGGGTCGGCGACGGATGTCACACCCCGAAAATCATAGCAGAATGTCACGTGACGTGATGATAACGGAAGTTGGAATTATACCAACGATCATAGTCAAACGTTAACAAAATACAAGTTGACTACTAGTAAATAGGTTTTTCATACTTTTAGTCTTAAATAGTGAAGTTCAAACATAGTTACAACAAACTCATTTTGTTGTGGAAACGACAAGTTTCATTTAAAATTCATAAACAAGTAGTCAATCGACACGTTTGACCTTCCAAGACACATTTCCATTATTTCCCAACCGAGCGTACCTACAACCCTGAAAAACATGAAGAGTAACTGGTCAGCATAAAATTAGGGAGCATTCGGGTTTTAAACTTACAAACATTCAGTTTTCAAAAAAAAACAATATGATGTACATGAGATAATAATATAATTATCATAGACTAGCTTAACTTTGGTCATAAGTCCATAATCAAGCCAAGAGACACGTTCTTGCCCCACAAAAGTCTAAATAAATAAACTCCCTTGCTATAACCTGGCCAGAGCGACTGGTCGAGAGAGCGGACCCTTCTAACCCAATAGATATAAGTCTCTGTGGTCTCCCCGAGACTAATGATTATAGGGGGATTTAGGGGCTCAACAGTACACACATATACTATTGACCCAACTTATACCATCATAATATTATATTTAATCCCGTTTACCCATCATACTATAAAACCATGCCTTTCCCCAAAAACAGTTTGAATAAAACAATATTTAAAATTGGGCCAAAGAACTCACCTTTGAACATGATCAAATAACAGATCAAGAACGTCTCGCACCGATCTATCAAGATCCTAAATGCGAAAGACTTAATTAATAACCGAAAAACATGCTCATGAGAATGTTGTTCACCCAACTTACTTAGCTTAAAGGTAAAAATGTTTTTAAAATTATTACACAAAGTTTTAAGGAAACTCGTTGATGTTTTTGTAAGAGTTTATTATTTACTAAATATATTCCTTAGAGGAAATGAGACTTTTATTATGATAGAATATATTTATCTTATCAACTAATGTCAACCTTCAACATAACACTTAACTAACTAGGCATCTAATGATATCACTAGTCCATTCTTAACCCTACGTTTATTTCTTATGAAAACAATTATTATCTCAATCTAATGATTCATGTTATAAAAACATGAAATCCAAATTTGAATTTATATAGGTTATGGTAATTTACTCAAGGCTTTTACCAACTAATTGTAAATAATTAATTTTTGTCTTTTAATTCTAAAATCTCTTATTTTCTTTTATAGAATATGTTTTTAAAACTGTCAGAAATTATTTAATTAAGAAAATGTACATTCTTTTGGTAGAGTCGGCATCATTTTATGGTTAACTTTACGAAATATATCGACTAGCTTTTTAAACCCGACAACTCGAGTTGTTTGTTTAATTAAATAATTGTTTTACTAGTCGTAAATTGCCCCGAAAATACATTATTTTCAGTTTATACCGATTTATTTTATAAAGGGCCTTGGAGTTTTTAACGTAATTTTAATCAAGTATATTTGTCTAACACCCCGTTTGTCTTAGGCAAGATTGTAATCATGGTTTCTAGTTTTCCACCTATTTTGTCATCTTAATCTACTAGTTCAATGTAGTGTTTCTAACGTGTTTTGGCATTGGTTTTGCATCAATATTTTTTATCCTTCAATCCTATTTGTCCTTCGTGGTTTGTAACCAATATTACCATCCATCAAGTTTCCTACTTACTCATCTTCTACAATGGTTATAATCGATATCGTTATTCATCCAACGTTCCAACTTAATTATCCTTCTATGACATTATGTTCAACAACATCATTCATCTAATATTTCTACTAAATTATTTCTTACGAGACCATAATCAATCAATCTTTCAACCTACACATACATACATACATACACGACATAAATATACATATATATGCATCAATTCAAACCCAAATCATACAAGTAACATGATTTTATCATTGTAAAACCATTTCTAAAACACAAATTAGATTATATACACATTTCAAAGCCCAAATTCATCAAAAAATCATCTTGTATAAAACATCTAAGTGGGTGAACTAGGGTTCTTCAAGATTGTCATCTTGATCACCCATGTATGAAGGAATAAGGATGGTCTAATTCAAAATGGGTATACCTTGAACAATCTTTAAACTAATCAACCGATCTCTAACGTTGGCACGAAGATTTTCAACTCACGATCACCACTTCTAGTTCCTAATCAAGGCCTCACCAACAAACCCTCTCGTATTGACTCGAACGAAAGGAATGAAGGTTTCTTGTGGTGGTGGAGGTGCAAATTTGGTGATGGGTTGGGGGTGGCACTCGCGAGACTGAAAGGGAGGCGGGGGAGGGCGACCGAAGGTGGTGGTGTGGCGGGTTGGTGGTCGTAGCGACAGGTGGGTAGTTGCGGTAGGGTTGGCGGCTGCGGCTGGTGGTGGCGGTTGCGGGTGATGGTGGCGATCTCGGGTGAGGGTGGCGGCAGGTAGTGGCTTCGGTGATGGGGTTGTCACACCCTCAAAATCCACGTGCAAGGTTTTACCGCGAGGCGAGTGAAAAAACCAGGATCACAGTCACTAGTTACTCAGAACGCCACTATATGCCACATTTAAAATAAAACCAACCAAAGTCCAAACTTTAAAACTGTGCGGAAGCTTTTTGTAAATAAGACAAACCCAAAGTATATAAAATGCAATTTGGCAAAACACGCGCCAACCCAATATTTAAACTCATAAGTAAAAAAACCAAGTATTATGTTCTAATATGAAGTCTTAGAATGCATGCAGGACCCGTGATGTGTTTCTATTGGCAACCCGAGTTAACGACCTGGGAATAGCATAGTAAAAGTGTCAACATAATGGTTGGTGAGTTCAATAGTTTGCGTTTAGCATAAACAATAATAATTATATAACATAAGAAGTGCTTTGAAATAAATAACTAGTCTATATTTATAAGTAATAACCATAGTGATTTCGCGATCGAAGCTGACTGTGTTGCGTTTGTTCCTCCCGTCACGACTAACCAGGTCGTGACGATGTTTGTGTTTAGGACAATATTGCACCCGTTTAACCTCGAGTCGCACATGTGGGGCTTGTCAAACCCATTTGTACTACCCAAGATTTTCCGCTAGTTACCATTATTAACGATACGAAAGTGTGAGGACTTTCAAGGTATAACACACAATGTTATACTATACACAACTTCTAATAATAATAAAGCATTTATAAACGAGTATGCTATCTCCCCCAAAAGAGATTGTATAAAAGTGTGGGGCATGAACTCACTTGGTACGCAAACGAACGATAACAAAAGCTAACAACGGACGGAAAGACAACCCTTCAAAAGTTACCCAGAACACGCAAGTACATAAGTACGTGTACACAGAAAGCTTAACAACCCTAGGTGCTCAATAAACACATTGACCCAAGGTTTTGGAAAACAAGACTAATTTAACTTAGTTGACCCGTTTGACACGTTGGTGACATATTAATTGAAATCTCGTTTAATCAAGCGTAACAACTTATCATACATTATTATCAAACAAACTATTCACGTATATCATATCATCAACTTCTTGTTCTATCAAGATCATCATACTACCTTAGATTATCATACAACTCATGCGAATCTCAAACAATCAACATGCTCAACACAAATATAAATACATCACAACTAATAATTCATACATGGAGTCTAATCATGCACTACATGCCATGTGAAGCCACTCACGACTTCACATCCTAAGCCAATCCTACTAAGTAGGGGCCTCAGATTCGCACGTGTGTATAACAATCATAATCACATTAATCAACAGGATTCATAACAACCAACATACACAACAATGAGTTATCACAATCCCAAACATGGTTCCATAACCTCCTAACATAATCCATCATCATGTATAGCCAATAAGAACCTAATTTTCTAAATGATCAACCAAGCATCCATACAACTCAATAAACACATTCTACCATATTAGACATCATCAACAAACATTCTAACATGATCCTAACATCATGAACATGCCCAATTCATCATATCCAACGTTCCTCAAAAATAAAGTTTCCCTTTAGGGAAAGTAACAACCAAAATCAATCTAACTTCCAATTCACTCATAAATTCATCAACTTTATACCTAATCAACTTCATAGAATTCATCTAACCATGATAATCATCATCAATTCATCAAAATTCCCAACATCATACATAAAAGTCTCTACTTATAGTAAGGTACGAACAATCACTAGATTTCATGATTTTTCTTGCACAATCCATGTAAACCAACATCCAAAAAATGTATCTAACATTATATAATCATCAAAACATGAATTCCAAGAAGAAAAAGTTTTCTCTTAAGGCAAAAATTCATGATCAAATCATGGATTTCTTGCATAATCATCATAATCTAACATTCATGCATCCTAATTAACAACATATCATCATCTAACAATCACCAATTCTAACTTTTCATACACAATTCGAATTAGGGTTCATCAAGAATCAAAAGCTATGAAAAAAATGATAAAACTTACCTTTAAACGTGTAGAAATCAAAAACTAGGCTTGTTAACACCTTGGAACCACTTGGAACTAATCAAATCGAATTGTATGTATGTGTCCTTGATCAAAATCGCAAGAATAAAGGTGTTAGGTAGTGGGTTTGGCCAAATGGGAGCAAGGGGGCTAGGGTTGGGTTTTGATACACTTTACATAATTAGAATTACCATATAATCCCTCCTTAATTATATTTTTATAAAAATAAGCCCTTTTAGCACTTTTTAAATAATTTTAACTACAACTAAAAGTATTATCAATCAATAATAACAATCATAAACATTATCAATTAATCACAAAACACATGAAATAAATATCACATGTAGTCACATTATCACATAGAATTCTTAAATAATACTTAGAATCCATAAACTGCAAAACCATAAACTAATAATCAACATTATTAATTAGATTCTTATTTGTTTGTCATAGATAATTTTTATTAAGTCGTCAACGTTCAACGACAACTAGTGTGTGCTCACGACACGTGTATGCAAGACTTTAACGAACTAACGGAGTTTGGTAACGGAAAATTACCGGATGTCACATTATCCCCATATTGAAAGAATTTTCGTCCCGAAAATTACGTTACATGGTTGTGTTACATGTCTGGTTTACTGCATTGGCATAACAAAATCGAGTGAGTTGTCACATCATCCCCATGTTGAAAGAAATTTCGTCCCGAAATTTAAACAGTACCTTCCCCGACTGTCGCCGTCATTTCGAACAAATGAGGATACTTAAGCTTCATCTGATTCTCGCTTCCCACGTGAATTTTGGTCCACGTCTTGAGTTCCAACGAACTTTAACTATAGGTATCTTGCTTTGCTTAAGAGTTTTGACCTCACGATCCATTACTTCAACAAAACGCAATTGCTCATCCACTTGTACTTCCTCGAGTGGTACAACCAAAGTCTCATCATATAAACACATTTTCAGATTTGAGATGTGAAATACATTGTGAACACCACTTAGTGAGTCAGGCAGATCTAATCGATACGCCACTGGACCTATTCTTTCCAGAATCTCAAATGGTCCAACATATCTCGGATTATTGCCTCTTTTGCCAAACCGAATCACACCTTTCCACAGTAAGACATTTAGCAAAACTTTGTCACCGAACTGAAACTCCAAAGGTTTCTATTGCTTGTCCGCATAGCTCTTTTGTCTGTCTCGCGCTGCAGCCATACGGTTCTGTATATCTGTACTATCTTCTCGGTAGTCTCGTGCACCAATTCGGGGCCAGTCAGCCGACTATCACCAAATTCCGCCCAACAAACTGGTGATCTACATTTTCGCCCGTACAACGCCTCAAATGGTGCTGCCTTGATGCTAGTATGATAACTATTGTTGTACGAGAACTCGACAACGGTAGATGAACTTCCCAATTATTTCTGAAATCAATCACGCAAGCTCGTAACATGTCTTCCAAAGTTTGAATAGTCCGCTCGCTTTGCCCATCGGTCTGCGGATGATAGGCAGCGCTCATACCCAATCGCGTACCTAAAGATTTCTGTAACGACTGCCAGAAATAAGACGTAAAACGAGCATCACGATCAGAAATAATCGAGATCGGCATGCCATGTCTCGAAACTACCTCCTTCAGGTAAATTCGGGTTAACATATCCTTTTTATTAGTTTCCTTGATCGCCAAGAAGTGAGCTGACTTAGTCAGTCGATCCACGATCACCCATATCATGTCACAACCACTAGGAGTCTTAGGTAACTTAGTAATGAAGTCATGTTCAACTTTTTTTGGTACCGTACAAGTAATATCTCCGGATCTTCAAGGCAAATACCACTGCACCTAACTCCAAGTCATGAGTAGTGTAATTCCTCTCATGCACCTTCAGTTGTCGCGAGGCATAGGCTATTACCTTGTCACGTTGCATCAGGACACAACCAAGTCCTTGGATAGAAGCATCATAGTAAACCATAAAATCATCACTTCCTTCTGGTAATGCTAATATCGGTGCGCTACAAAGTTTCTGTTTCAACAATTGAAAAGCAGCTTCTTACTCTCACACCTTTTATAAGTTGTTCTTTTATGGGTCAAGGCTGTGAGGGGTTGAGCGATTTTAGAAAATCGCTCAATGAAACGTCGATAGTAACCTGCCAGCCCAAGAAATTGCCTTATCTCACTAGGCGTCTTGGGTACCGACCAGTTCTTTATAGCCTCAATCTTCGTAGGATCCACATGTATTTCCTTCTCGTTAACTATGTGACCTAAGAATTGCACCTCACGAATCCAGAAATCACACTTAGAAAACTTGGCGTACAACTGTTTCTTTCTAAGTAGTTCCAAGATTAAACGTATGTGCTCCTCGTGTTCTTCCTTGATCTTTGAGTAGATCAATATGTCGTCGATAATCACGATGACAAACTGATCAACGTAGGGTTTGCACACACGATTCATGAGATCTATGAACACTGCTGGTGCATTAGTCAACCCAAATGACATGACCAAGAATTTATAATGACCATAATGAGTACGGAATGCGGTTTTCGAGATGTCATATTCTCGAACCCTCAGTTGATGATAACCAGACCTCAGATCAATCTTTGAGTAATAGCTTGATCCCTGAAGCTAATCAAACAAGTCATCTATACGAGGAAAAGGGTATCGATTCTTGATTGTAACCTTGTTCAACTCTCTGTAGTCGATACACATAACAAAGAGAACAGGTGCTCCCCATGGTGATGAGTTCGGCCGAATAAATCCTTTATCCAATAGCTCCTAAAGTTGTGTAGATAGTACATGTAGTTCGTTCGGTGCTAACTGGTAAGGTGCTCGCGCAATTGGAAAGCTCCGGGAGTCAAATCAATCTGAAACTCAACTTGATGATGAGGTGGTAATCCAGGCAGATCCTCTGGAAACACCTCTGGAAAATCACAAACCACCAGAATATTCTATATCTTCTTTTCCTCTTGTTTCTTGTCAGAGACGAGGGCTAATATGGCTAAGTGACCCTTGCGTAGCCACTTCTGCGCCTTCATGAATGATATGATGCCTATCATAGCACCACTCCTCTCGTCCTTAACTGAAGAGTTTCCCTGTCTCTAAGAGGAATGCGAATGACCTTCTCATGACAAATTACCTCTGCCCGCTTATCGAATAACCAATCCATGCCTACGACCACGTCGAAACTTCCAAGAGTAATGGGTATAAGATCGATATCAAAGGTACGACCAGCAAGTTCTGTCTTGCAACCCTTAAGGATGTGCGTTACGAAAATTTGCTTACCATCAGCTAATTCTACGGTATACTTAGAGTCCAACGCAAAAGGCATATCACTTAAGAGACTACAAAACTTAGTAAAGATAAAACTCCTATCGGCTCCAGTGTCAAACAGTAAATAAGCAAAACGACCATTAACTGGAAATAGTAGTAGGGTCGTTTAGAGCCTCACCTAAACCCATGACAAAAGCTCTCCCTTTAGCTCCACCATTATTACCACCTTTATTGTCATCGTTGCCACAATTGTTGTTATTACCACCATTTCTGGTGCCATTTCCATTCCTCTTTAATTGAGGGCAATTTCTCTTGTAATGACCTTTCTTTCCACACTCGAAGCAACCTTTTGGTGTTTCCTGGGGCTGCTGGGGCTTCTTCACCAACTCTCCACAGCAATCCTTCGCCGCGTGTCCAACTTTCCCACAACGCTAGCATCGAAAACTGTCGCACCTGCCAGTGTGGTGGTAGTTGCATCGGCTGCACTTAGGATTTTTCCCCGCATAGCCACACCGTCCTTGAGTTAAGGCAGATGATTGATTGAAGTTGCGGTTGTTGTCAAACCTCCTTTGTTGATGCTGTTGTTGGGGATGATGTTGCTGGGGTTAGCTACTAGACGACGAGCCCTTGCAGGCATTGTTTTCCCACTTGCGTTTGTTGTCGGGCAAGCTTGCCACAGCGCCTCGCTTGGGTAACTTTCCTTGTTCCACAACTTGATCAGTGAGCTTGCAAGCTAGTCGAATAACCTGTTGAATAGTAGGGAGATTTGCAGCAATCACCATACTTTGAATCTCCGGCACCAAACCACGTAAGTATAGCTCAGTTTGCCGGTTTGGCAGGTCAACCATGCCAGGACAGAGTGTCGCCAACTCATGAGAACTCGTAGTGTAAGCCTCGATGTCAGACCCTCCATCTTTAACTGCCAGATTTCGGCTTCCAGCTTCTGAACTTCATTGCGAGGATAGTATTCCTCCGTCATCATCATTTTGAATTCATCCCACAGCAACGCATTTGCCATCGCTTGGCCAAGCATTTGCACCTGAGCATTCCACCACATGAGTGTTGCACCCTCAAGCGTCCCCGTGGCGCATTTCACCTCGTCCGCCGCCGAACAGTTGCACTTGGTAAAGACTGACTCAGTCTTCTCAAACCTCCTCACGAGTCCTACAGCTCCCTCAGATCCACTATAGGTATGAGGCTTACAATCCACGAATGCCTTGTATGTGCATCCAGGCGGTC
This sequence comes from Flaveria ramosissima, assembly GCA_025215565.1. Classification (NCBI taxonomy): domain Eukaryota; kingdom Viridiplantae; phylum Streptophyta; class Magnoliopsida; order Asterales; family Asteraceae; genus Flaveria; species Flaveria ramosissima. Next base: position 17,918,759 of record CM046030.1, read on the forward strand.
CTGTATTCAACGTGTCAGGGTGTTTAATCAAATAAAATGAATTAACCACCTAATAGAATATTCGCGTAATTGATGACCAGAGTCACTGTTTACCTCCAAATTGGGTGGGTTGAGTGTTTATTGCCGCCTGTACGTGCTAATTAATCAAAGCGTCTAATTCGGCCGGAATCATATTAACAGCACCAGCGCCACGTCCACATCCTCTACCACGACCGTCCATATTTCACTTTAGATTCACAAATACAATAATGAGTAACACCCAACATATTAATCTCATTGAAGTACGGTTAATAATAAGAAATAATGTATTGTCACAACCACAATGTTTATAACCAAAATAATAACTTATCATAAATAAATTGCAAATAACTCATAAAATATCCAATCAATGTCAAAATTTCAAGTTTATAGTTGGGTGGGAAACAACCCTTACCATATAGGTTTAAAAAAACACTATGCAGTGTAAGTCATATAAACGTGTAAATCAATCCAATATATCAGATCCATCACTGTCTCGTCTGTATGGGGCTTCTTCTAGCTCTTCCTCGGGGTCTTCATCAGAGTCTTCTGCTGGTCCAGGTTGTCCAATATGAAGTGCTGCAAGATGTGCCTCCAGTCCAGTCAACCTACCCTCAACACCCACATTGTGAAGCTCCTGCTCGTCCATATGTTCTGAGAGCTCCATCACATTACCAGTCAAGGTAAAATGCTCAGTAATAGACATCGACAACCGCTCTTGAAATGTCTCTACTTGTAGGCGTAGTTGGCGCATCTCATACTTAAAAGTGGAGTTCTCGTCAATGAGTACCCCGATTCGACGATGCTCAGTGTCCAGTGTTGTGACCAAAGCTGCAACAGCCTGCTCGAGAGGCACATCAAGAGGTGGGATAGTGGGTGCCGTAGAGGCAGTCGCTGACCTAGTCCTAGGTCTAGCAGTGGCTGGTTCTGGAACACGCTCCTTGTGAACCATACGGTTTATGCAGGTAGGATAGTAACTCCAATCCCGTGGAGGATCGCGTGCAAGTATCGCAAACAACTGATCCCAGTCTATCTCTCTAGGAGGGTAAGGATGTCGCGGCCATTTGGGTACTCGATAAGGTACAGGAGGAGGAGGGGATTCAGAGCGCGCAGGTCTTTTACCCAAAACTCGTGATGATGATGCCATGCTGCAATGCACATGATGCGTATGCCAATGAGTATACAGTAAGAGAATAAGCAACGAGTAACTAACTAACTGTGTGCGGTTATAGACTAGTGTGTATGTAACCTAGTTTCCTATAACTAACGGCTCTAATACCAATCTGTCACACTCTCAAAATCCACATGCGGGGTTTTACCGCGATGCGGGTGAACAAACCAAGATCATAGTCATTAGTTACTCAGAACAACACTATACGTCACATTTAAAATAAAACCAACCAAAGTCCAAACTTTAAAACTATGAGAAGCGTTTTGTAAATAAGACAAACCCAAAGTATATAAAATGCAATTTGGCAAAACACGCTCCAACCCAACATTTAAACTCATAAGTAAAAAACCAAGTATTATGTTCTAATATGAAGTCTTAGAATGCATGCAGGACCCATGACGTGCTCCTATTGGCAACCTGAGTTAACGACCTAAGAATAACATACTAAAAGTGTCAACATAATGGTTGGTGAGTTCAAGAGTTTGTGTTTAACATAAACAATAATAATTGTATAACATAAGAAGTGCATTGAAATAGATAGCTAGTCTACATTCATAAGTAATAACCATAGTGATTTCGCAATCGAAGCTGACTGTATTGCGTTTGTTGCCTCCCATCACGACTTACCAGATCGTGACGATGTTTGTGTTGAGGACAATATTGCACCCGTTTGACTTCAAGTCGCACAGGTGGGACTTGTCAAACCCAGTAGTACTACCCAAGATTTCCCGCTAGTTACCATTATTAACGATCCGAAAGTGTGAGGACTTTCAAGGTATAACACACAATGTTACACTATACACAACTTATAACAATAAAGCAGCGTTTATAAACGAGCATGCTATCTCCTCCAAAAGAGAGTGTATAAAAGTGTGGGGCATGAACTTACCTGGTACGCAAACGAACGATAACAAAAGCTAACAGCGGATAGAAAGACAACCCTTCAAAAGTTACCCAAAACACGCAAGTACATAAGTACGTGTACACAGAAAGCTTAACAACCCTAGGTGCTCAATAAACACATTGACCCAAGGTTTTGGAAAACAAGACTAATTTAATTTAGTTGACCCGTTTGACCCGTTGGTGACATATTAATTGAAATCTCATTTAATCAAGCGTAACAACTTGTCATACATTATTATCAAACAAACTATTCACGTATATCATATCATCAACTTCTTGTTCTATCAAGATCATCATACTAACTTAGATTATCATACAACTCATGCGAATCTCAAACAATCAACATGCTCAACACCAATATAAATACATCACAACTAATAAGTCATACATGGAGTCTAATCATGCACTACATGCCATGTGAAGCCACTCACGACTTCACATCCTAAGCCAATCCTACTAAGTAGGGGCCTTAGATTCGCACGCGTGTATAACAATCATAATCACATGAATCAAAAGGATTCATAACAACCAACATACACAACAATGAGTTATCACAATCCCAAACATGGTTCCATAACCTCCTAACATAATCCATCATCATGTATAGCCAATAAGAACCTAAATTTTCTAAATGATCAACCAAGCATCCATACAACTCAATTAACACATTCTACCATATTAGACATCATCAACAAACATTCTAACATGATCCTAACATCATGAACATGCCCAATTCACCATATCCAACGTTCCTCAAAAATAAAGTTTCCCTTTAAGGAAAGTGACAACCAAAATCAATCTAAGTTCCAATTCACTCATAAATTCATCAACTTTATACCTAATCAAGTTTATAGCATTCATCTAACCATGATAATCATCATCAATTCATCATAATTCCCAAACATCATACATAAAAGTTTCTACTTATAGTAAGGTACGAACAATCACTAGATTTAATGATTTTTCTTGCACAATCCATGTAAACCAACATCCAAAAAATGTATCTAACATCATATAATCATCAAAACATGAATTCCAAGAAGAAAAAGTTTTCTCTTAAAGCAATGTGTGAAATTCATGATCAAATCATGGATTTCTTGCATAATCATCATAATCTAACATTCATGCATCCTAATTAACAACATATCATCATCTAACAGTCACCAATTCCAACTTTTCATACACAATTCGAATTAGGGTTCATCAAGAATCAAAAACTATGAAAAACATGATAAAACTTACCTTTAAACATGTAGAAATCAAAAACTAGGCTTGTTAACACCTTGCAACCACTTGGAACTAATCAAATCGAATTGTATGTATGTGTCCTTGATCAAAATCGCAAGAATGGAGGTGTTGGGTAGTGGTTTTGGCCAAATGGGAGCAGGGGGGCTAGGGTTGGGTTTTGATACACTTTACATAATTAGAATTACCATACAATCCCTCCTTAATTATATTTTTATTAAAATAAGCCCTTTTAGCACTTTTTAAATAATTTTAACTACAACTACAAGTATTATCAATCAATAATAACAATCATAAACATTATCAATTAATCACAAAACACATGAAATAAATATCACACGTAGTCACATTATCACGTAGAATTCTCAAATAATACTTAGAATCCATAAACCGCATAACCATGAACTAATAATCAATATAATTAATTAGTTTATTATTTGTTTGTCATAGACAATTGTTATTAAGTCATCAACGTTCAACGACAACTAGTGTGTGCTCACGAGACGTGTATGCAAGACTTTAACGGAACTAATGGAGTTTGGTAACAAAAAATTACAGGATGTCACAGGGGTGGTGGCCGATCGGGGTGAAGTGGGGGAGGGGTGCATGTTGGTGAGAAGATAAAGAGTTGAGTGTATGTGAAGAGTGTGTGTGGGCGGTGTATATGTAAAAACTTGTGTATGCTAGTTGTCATCCATGTAGCCATTCTCTTATCATCATCATCATCATCATCATCATCATCATCATCATCATCATCATCATCATCATCATCATCATCATCATCATCATCATCATCATCATCATCATCATCATCATCATCATCATCATCATCATCATCATCATCATCATCATCATCATCATCATCATCATCATCATCATCATCATCATCATCATCATCATCATCATCATCATCATCATCATCATCATCATCATCATCATCATCATCATCATCATCATCATCATCATCATCATCATCATCATCATCATCATCATCATCATCATCATCATCATCATCATCATCATCATCATCATCATCATCATCATCATCATCATCATCATCATCATCATCATCATCATCATCATCATCATCATCATCATCATCATCATCATCATCATCATCATCATCATCATCATCATCATCATCATCATCATCATCATCATCATCATCATCATCATCATCATCATCATCATCATCATCATCATCATCATCATCATCATCATCATCATCATCATCATCATCATCATCATCATCATCATCATCATCATCATCATCATCATCATCATCATCATCATCATCATCATCATCATCATCATCATCATCATCATCATCATCATCATCATCATCATCATCATCATCATCATCATCATCATCATCATCATCATCATCATCATCATCATCATCATCATCATCATCATCATCATCATCATCATCATCATCATCATCATCATCATCATCATCATCATCATCATCATCATCATCATCATCATCATCATCATCATCATCATCATCATCATCATCATCATCATCATCATCATCATCATCATCATCATCATCATCATCATCATCATCATCATCATCATCATCATCATCATCATCATCATCATCATCATCATCATCATCATCATCATCATCATCATCATCATCATCATCATCATCATCATCATCATCATCATCATCATCATCATCATCATCATCATCATCATCATCATCATCATCATCATCATCATCATCATCATCATCATCATCATCATCATCATCATCATCATCATCATCATCATCATCATCATCATCATCATCATCATCATCATCATCATCATCATCATCATCATCATCATCATCATCATCATCATCATCATCATCATCATCATCATCATCATCATCATCATCATCATCATCATCATCATCATCATCATCATCATCATCATCATCATCATCATCATCATCATCATCATCATCATCATCATCATCATCATCATCATCATCATCATCATCATCATCATCATCATCATCATCATCATCATCATCATCATCATCATCATCATCATCATCATCATCATCATCATCATCATCATCATCATCATCATCATCATCATCATCATCATCATCATCATCATCATCATCATCATCATCATCATCATCATCATCATCATCATCATCATCATCATCATCATCATCATCATCATCATCATCATCATCATCATCATCATCATCATCATCATCATCATCATCATCATCATCATCATCATCATCATCATCATCATCATCATCATCATCATCATCATCATCATCATCATCATCATCATCATCATCATCATCATCATCATCATCATCATCATCATCATCATCATCATCATCATCATCATCATCATCATCATCATCATCATCATCATCATCATCATCATCATCATCATCATCATCATCATCATCATCATCATCATCATCATCATCATCATCATCATCATCATCATCATCATCATCATCATCATCATCATCATCATCATCATCATCATCATCATCATCATCATCATCATCATCATCATCATCATCATCATCATCATCATCATCATCATCATCATCATCATCATCATCATCATCATCATCATCATCATCATCATCATCATCATCATCATCATCATCATCATCATCATCATCATCATCATCATCATCATCATCATCATCATCATCATCATCATCATCATCATCATCATCATCATCATCATCATCATCATCATCATCATCATCATCATCATCATCATCATCATCATCATCATCATCATCATCATCATCATCATCATCATCATCATCATCATCATCATCATCATCATCATCATCATCATCATCATCATCATCATCATCATCATCATCATCATCATCATCATCATCATCATCATCATCATCATCATCATCATCATCATCATCATCATCATCATCATCATCATCATCATCATCATCATCATCATCATCATCATCATCATCATCATCATCATCATCATCATCATCATCATCATCATCATCATCATCATCATCATCATCATCATCATCATCATCATCATCATCATCATCATCATCATCATCATCATCATCATCATCATCATCATCATCATCATCATCATCATCATCATCATCATCATCATCATCATCATCATCATCATCATCATCATCATCATCATCATCATCATCATCATCATCATCATCATCATCATCATCATCATCATCATCATCATCATCATCATCATCATCATCATCATCATCATCATCATCATCATCATCATCATCATCATCATCATCATCATCATCATCATCATCATCATCATCATCATCATCATCATCATCATCATCATCATCATCATCATCATCATCATCATCATCATCATCATCATCATCATCATCATCATCATCATCATCATCATCATCATCATCATCATCATCATCATCATCATCATCATCATCATCATCATCATCATCATCATCATCATCATCATCATCATCATCATCATCATCATCATCATCATCATCATCATCATCATCATCAATCATCATCATCATCATCATCATCATCATCATCATCATCATCATCATCATCATCATCATCATCATCATCATCATCATCATCATCATCATCATCATCATCATCATCATCATCATCATCATCATCATCATCAATCATCATCATCATCATCATCATCATCATCATCATCATCATCATCATCATCATCATCATCATCATCATCATCATCATCATCATCATCATCATCATCATCATCATCATCATCATCATCATCATCATCATCATCATCATCATCATCATCATCATCATCATCATCATCATCATCATCATCATCATCATCATCATCATCATCATCATCATCATCATCATCATCATCATCATCATCATCATCATCATCATCATCATCATCATCATCATCATCATCATCATCATCATCATCATCATCATCATCATCATCATCATCATCATCATCATCATCATCATCATCATCATCATCATCATCATCATCATCATCATCATCATCATCATCATCATCATCATCATCATCATCATCATCATCATCATCATCATCATCATCATCATCATCATCATCATCATCATCATCATCATCATCATCATCATCATCATCATCATCATCATCATCATCATCATCATCATCATCATCATCATCATCATCATCATCATCATCATCATCATCATCATCATCATCATCATCATCATCATCATCATCATCATCATCATCATCATCATCATCATCATCATCATCATCATCATCATCATCATCATCATCATCATCATCATCATCATCATCATCATCATCATCATCATCATCATCATCATCATCATCATCATCATCATCATCATCATCATCATCATCATCATCATCATCATCATCATCATCATCATCATCATCATCATCATCATCATCATCATCATCATCATCATCATCATCATCATCATCATCATCATCATCATCATCATCATCATCATCATCATCATCATCATCATCATCATCATCATCATCATCATCATCATCATCATCATCATCATCATCATCATCATCATCATCATCATCATCATCATCATCATCATCATCATCATCATCATCATCATCATCATCATCATCATCATCATCATCATCATCATCATCATCATCATCATCATCATCATCATCATCATCATCATCATCATCATCATCATCATCATCATCATCATCATCATCATCATCATCATCATCATCATCATCATCATCATCATCATCATCATCATCATCATCATCATCATCATCATCATCATCATCATCATCATCATCATCATCATCATCATCATCATCATCATCATCATCATCATCATCATCATCATCATCATCATCATCATCATCATCATCATCATCATCATCATCATCATCATCATCATCATCATCATCATCATCATCATCATCATCATCATCATCATCATCATCATCATCATCATCATCATCATCATCATCATCATCATCATCATCATCATCATCATCATCATCATCATCATCATCATCATCATCATCATCATCATCATCATCATCATCATCATCATCATCATCATCATCATCATCATCATCATCATCATCATCATCATCATCATCATCATCATCATCATCATCATCATCATCATCATCATCATCATCATCATCATCATCATCATCATCATCATCATCATCATCATCATCATCATCATCATCATCATCATCATCATCATCATCATCATCATCATCATCATCATCATCATCATCATCATCATCATCATCATCATCATCATCATCATCATCATCATCATCATCATCATCATCATCATCATCATCATCATCATCATCATCATCATCATCATCATCATCATCATCATCATCATCATCATCATCATCATCATCATCATCATCATCATCATCATCATCATCATCATCATCATCATCATCATCATCATCATCATCATCATCATCATCATCATCATCATCATCATCATCATCATCATCATCATCATCATCATCATCATCATCATCATCATCATCATCATCATCATCATCATCATCATCATCATCATCATCATCATCATCATCATCATCATCATCATCATCATCATCATCATCATCATCATCATCATCATCATCATCATCATCATCATCATCATCATCATCATCATCATCATCATCATCATCATCATCATCATCATCATCATCATCATCATCATCATCATCATCATCATCATCATCATCATCATCATCATCATCATCATCATCATCATCATCATCATCATCATCATCATCATCATCATCATCATCATCATCATCATCATCATCATCATCATCATCATCATCATCATCATCATCATCATCATCATCATCATCATCATCATCATCATCATCATCATCATCATCATCATCATCATCATCATCATCATCATCATCATCATCATCATCATCATCATCATCATCATCATCATCATCATCATCATCATCATCATCATCATCATCATCATCATCATCATCATCATCATCATCATCATCATCATCATCATCATCATCATCATCATCATCATCACATCATCATCATCATCATCATCATCATCATCATCATCATCATCATCATCATCATCATCATCATCATCATCAATCATCATCATCATCATCATCATCAATCATCATCATCATCATCAATCATCATCATCATCATCATCATCATCATCATCATCATCATCATCATCATCATCATCATCATCATCATCATCATCATCATCATCATCATCATCATCATCATCATCATCATCATCATCATCATCATCATCATCATCATCATCATCATCATCATCATCATCATCATCATCATCATCATCATCATCATCATCATCATCATCATCATCATCATCATCATCATCATCATCATCATCATCATCATCATCATCATCATCATCATCATCATCATCATCATCATCATCATCATCATCATCATCATCATCATCATCATCATCATCATCATCATCATCATCAATCATCATCATCATCATCATCATCATCATCATCATCATCATCATCATCATCATCATCATCATCATCATCATCATCATCATCATCATCATCATCATCATCATCATCATCATCATCATCATCATCATCATCATCATCATCATCATCATCATCATCATCATCATCATCATCATCATCATCATCATCATCATCATCATCATCATCATCATCATCATCATCATCATCATCATCATCATCATCATCATCATCATCATCATCATCATCATCATCATCATCATCATCAATCATCATCATCATCATCATCATCATCATCATCATCATCATCATCATCATCATCATCATCATCATCATCATCATCATCATCATCATCATCATCATCATCATCATCATCATCATCATCATCATCATCATCATCATCATCATCATCATCATCATCATCATCATCATCATCATCATCATCATCATCATCATCATCATCATCATCATCATCATCATCATCATCATCATCATCATCATCATCATCATCATCATCATCATCATCATCATCATCATCATCATCATCATCATCATCATCATCATCATCATCATCATCATCATCATCATCATCATCATCATCATCATCATCATCATCATCATCATCATCATCATCATCATCAATCATCATCATCATCATCATCATCATCCATCATCATCATCATCATCATCATCATCATCAATCATCATCATCATCATCATCATCATCATCATCATCATCATCATCAATCATCATCATCATCATCATCATCATCATCATCATCATCATCACATCATCATCATCATCATCATCATCATCATCATCATCATCATCATCATCATCATCATCATCATCATCATCAATCATCATCATCATCATCATCATCATCATCATCATCATCATCATCATCATCATCATCATCATCATCAATCATCATCATCATCATCATCATCATCATCATCATCATCATCATCATCATCATCCATCATCATCATCATCATCATCATCATCATCAATCATCATCATCAATCATCATCATCATCATCATCATCATCATCATCATCAATCATCATCATCATCATCATCATCATCATCATCCAATCATCATCATCATCATCATCATCATCAATCATCATCAATCATCATCATCATCATCATCATTATCATCATCATATCATCACATCATCATCATCATCATCATCATCATTCATATCATTATTATCATTATTATCATCATCATCATTCTTCATTCATCATATCATCATCATTATCATTATTCATATCA